>CAUYPK010101568.1:0-30165 GCA_963574355.1 Loris lydekkerianus | reverse complement strand
TGTCTCAATGATTCAAAATCTTTGGTCATTTGCTCTTTGAATCTGTTGAATTCTTGAGATAACCTTTGGAATTCTAATTCGATCTTATTTGCTATCCAGATCCTGAATTCAATTTCTGACATCTCAGCTATTTGTTTGTGCCTGGGGTCTTGTGTTGTTTCTGCCCCATAGATCCTTGGGGGAGTTGATCTACTCTGATTATTCATATTGCCAGAGTTTTTCTGTTGATTTTGCCTCATGATTTCTTTACACTGTTGCCTCTGGCTGTCCTCAGAGTTGGAGAGGTGTCTCTCCAAGATTAGACCCCAGCGTGATAACTCTATTGTTGCTGGATCTTTGTAGGGAGTGACCCTGTGTAATTTCTCTTGGGCTGCTCTATTTAGGGAGTTCTGGTTGTGGAAGCAGCTCTGGTGTGTGATACACCCAGATTCAGCAACAGGGCTGGCGGTCGTGCGCATGGTTGTCTGTGCCTGGCACCCAGTGACTTTGGCACAGAGAACCCAAGGCTCTAGCAGTCTTTGGCCAGGAGAAGGGCTTTGCACAGAGGCAGCGCGAGCTCCAGAGGGCACACAGTTACCAGAGTCCCTGGTCAGATGGATGAGCTAGTGTGGAGGCTGGGAGGACACAGGAGGGGGGACGCAGGGTTGCGTTGCTCCCGCAGTTCCTGGTCACGGAATGTGGAGCCCCGGTTGGTGCGGGTCACTGGTCAGGGTTTGCTGCATACCTCTTATGGAGGTCTGGGCGGTGCCAAGCCCAGGAGTTTCAGGTTGCTATGAGCTGTCACATCAGGGCACTCTACCCAAGGCGACAGCCCTAGGCTCCAATGTGCCAAGACTGTCTCACTCTGCCCCTAAGGGTTAGGGCTTGAGGCAGTTCAGTCCCCGCCTTTAAGCTGCTCAGTCACAAGTTTACTTTGTCCAGCCCATTCCTTGCTCTGGAACCCTTAGGGCGGGGTTTGCTGGAGCAGTTTTTTCACACAATGGCTTTCACTGAGCCCAGCTCAGTGGCGCATGTTGGGACCCCAGACAGTGCCCAATGTTCTCCACACTTCTGCTCAAGCTCTCTCAAAGGCAGCTCAACTGAGTGCCAAGTCCAAGAACACCAAAACAGTTCACAGGTAAGGCCTTTCCAGTTTGCAGTCTCAGTGCTATTTGTACTCACGGTTGCTGGCGTGATTAGGTCGATCGAACATATGCAGCCACTTGCCAGTTTTCCATTGTTTTTGTCCTCCTCCTGGGGTCCAGAAGTCCCTTGCTGGCTTCCTGTATCCTGAAAGGGATGATCATAGGCAGATCCCACCGGCCAGAGATGTCTGGAGTCTTGTCTCCCCAGATTCCCCGTGCCCAGTTTCAGGGAAGCTGTTACTCAGCCGCTATCTTTAATCCTTCTTTCTACTCTTATTTGGTGACTGCAAGACAAAATAAAAATACTTTTTAATTTCTTTAGTCACCACTCTATCATCATTTAGGTATTTTTTTCCTAATCTGTGTTTTATACATGTATATTTTATAAACTTAAAATAAAATGTGTATGCAATATTCTATTTTGCTATTAAATTTAATATTGATTTTTTTTTTTTTTTTTTTGCAGTTGCTTTTTTTGCCAGGGTTCAGTTTGGACCTGCCCACTCTGGCATATGGGGCTAGTGCCCTACTCCTTTGAGCCACAGGTGCTGCCCTATGTTATGATTTTTAATGACTTATAAAACTTCTATTACAGATACATCAGGATTTCCTTTTTGTTTTTGAACTTTATTAATTTTTTTAATTAAATCATAGCTATGTACATTAGTGCAAGCAAAGGATACAATGTGCTAGTTTCATATACAATCTGTGATATTTTTGTCGAACTGTTTAATATAGCCTTCATGGCATTTTCATAGTTATGGTATGAAGACATTTGTATTCATTTGTATTTTGTAAGTTTTGCCTGTACCCATTCTAAGATGCAACGTAGGTGTGGCCCCTTTAATTACCCTCCTTCCACCCCACCCTCGTAACTTCCCTCCCCTACCTTGGCCCTTTCCCGATATTCTTGTGCTATAGTTGGGTTATAGCCTTCGTATGAAAGCTATAAATTAGCTTCATAGTAGGGCTGAGTACATTGGATACTTTTTCTTCCATTCTTGAGATACTTTGATAAGAAGAGTATGTTCCAACTCCATCCATGTAAACATGAAAGAGGTAAAGTCTCCATCTTTCTTTAAGGGTGCATAATATTCCATGGTATACATGTACCACAATTTATTAATCCATTTGTGGGTTGATGGGCACTTGGGCTTCTTCCATGACTTAGGAATTATGAATTGTGCTGCAATAAACATTCTGGTACAGATGTTTGTTAAATTGTGGTTTTTGATCTTCTGTGTATATACCTAGTAAAGGAATTACAGGATCAAATGGCAGGTCTATTTTTAGATCTCTAAGTGTTCTCCAAACATTCTTTCAAAAGTTATGTATTAGTGTGCTTTCCCACCAACAGTGTAGAAGAGTTCTCTTTTCTCCATATCCATGCCAACATCTCTGGTTTTGGGAATTTGTTATGTGGGTAATATTACTGGAGTTAGGTGATATCTCAAAGTAGTTTTGATTTGCATTTCTTTGATGATTAAGGATAATGAGTATTTTTTCATGTGTTTTTAGGCCGTGCACCTGTCTTCTTCAGAGATGTTTCTCTTCAAGTCGTTTGCCCAGCTTGAGATGGGATCACTTGTTCTTTTCTTGCTAATATGTTTGAGTTTTTCAGTCTTCTGCTGGTCGCCAGCCAGTTCACCCAGCACCTTTTGTTATATAGGGAATCTATTCCCCACAGAATGTTTTTAATTGGCTTGTCAAAGATCAAATAATGGTAAATAGCTGGGTTCATCTCTTGGTTCTCTATTCTGTTCCAGACATCAATCTCTCTGTTTTTATGCCAGTACCATGCTGTTTTGATCACTTTCAATTTATAGTACAGTCTCAGATCTGGTAGCATGATGCCTTCTGCTTTGTTTTTATTTCTGAGTAATGTCTTGGCTATTCGAGTTTTTTTCTGATTCCATATAAAATGAAGTACTATTTTTTTGAGATCTTTAAAATATGACAGTGGAGGTTTAATAGGAATTGAATTAAAATTATATATTGCTTTGGGTAGTATAGACATTTTAACAATGTTGATTTTTCCTAGCCATGAGCATGGTCTGTTTTTCCATTTGTTAACATCTTCAGCGATTCTTTTCTTAAAGTTTCATAGTTCTCTTTATAGAGATCTTTCATGTCCTTTGTTAGGTAAATGAGAAAAATTTGTGTTCAGTTTTGTTGGGATGAAATGTTCTGTAGATATCTGTTAAATCCAGATGTTGAATGGCTAAGTTTAAATCTAAAATTTCTTTGCTTAGCTCCTTTTTAGAGGATCTATCGAACCCTGCTAAAGGGGTGTTAAAATCTCCGACTACTATGTACTGGAAGAAATCAAGTTGCTCATGTCTGTTAGAGTTTCTCTTATAAATTGAGGCACATTCGGTTGGATGAATAAATATTAATAGTTGAAGTCTCATCATATTGAGTATTACCTTTAACAAATATGAAGTGTCCATCGTTATCCTTCCTTATTTTGGTTGGTTTAAAGCCTATTGTGTCTTTGAATAGGATTGCAATGCCTGCTTTTTTCTGCTTTCCATTTACCTCAAACATAGATGACTATCCCTTCACCTTGAGTCAATATTTATCTTTTAAGCTAAGATGAGATTCTTTTATGCAGCAGTTATCTGGCCCGTGTTTCTGTATCCAGTCATCCAATCTGTGCCTCTTTAGGGGACAATTTAAACAATTCACATTAATTGAGAATATTGATAAGCCTTTCAAAAGTCCGGTGGACATTTTTAATCCCTTTGCAAGTGTGGAAGTTGGAATTTGATAAAAATTTTTTGGGTGAGTTTACTTTTGTGTTGGAGGATTATGCTGGTCTTTATTGAGGATAGGTCTGAGAATATCCTGGAGAGCCGATTTAGTTATGGGAAATTTCTTCAACATGTGAATGTCATTAAAGTATTTAATTTCTCCATCATAAATGAAACTCAGTTTAGCTGGGTACAGGATCCTGGGTTGAAAGTTATTTTGTTTTAGGAGGTTAAAAGTTGATGACCATCCTCTTCTAGCTTGAAAGGTTTCATCATGGAGATCTGCAGTTATTCTAATACTCTTCCCCTTGTAGGTTATGTTTTTCTTATGTCTGACTGCTTTCAGAATTTTCTCCTTCCTATTAACTTTAGTGAAATCGATAATGATGTGCCTGGGGATGTCTTATTTGGGTTGAGTCATGCTGGAGTTCTGAAACTGTCTGCTATCTGAATTTCAGAATCTCTTCACATGTCTGGAACGTTCTTCTTCATAATCTCATGAAGAAGAGACTCTGTGACTTGTGAAGCTGCTTCGTTGTTTTCAGGGATCCCTATAAGATAAATTTGGTTTTCTTTGAATTATCCCAGAGCTCTCTGAGAGAATGATCTGTTTTTGCCCTCCATTTCTCTTCCTCTTTGAAAGTTTTGGAGCGTTCGAAAGCTTTGCCTTCAATGTCAGAAATCCTTTCTTCTGCTTGCTCAATTCTGTTACTGAGGGAGTCTACCCTATTTCTCAGATCTTTCAGGCCTGCAACTTCTTGTCTCAATGTGTCAAAATCTTTGGTCACTTGGTCTTTGAATTCGTTGAATTCTTGAGACATCTTTTGGATTGCTGCTTGGAATTCTAATTTGATCTTATTTGCTATCCAGATTCTGAATTTAGTTTGTGACATCTCAGTCATTTGTTTATGCATGGGATCTTGTACTATGTCTTTCTTGTTGTTCCTTGGGGGAGTTGATCTACTCTGATTATTCATATTGCCAGAGTTTTTTCATTATTTTCGCTTCATGATTATTTTTCACCGTTGCCTCTGGCCATCCTCACAGTTGGGGTGGTGTCTCTCTGAGATTAGACCCCAGTGGGATAACTCTATTATTGCTGGATCTTTGTAGGGAGTGACCCTGTGTAGCTCCTCTGGGACTGCCCGAGGCAGGGAGTTCTAGCTTCGAGAGCAGCTCCGGGTATGGCACACTCCAATCCAGCAACAGGGCGGAGGATGGTGCCCACAGTTCTGGGATGGTGCACATGGTTCTGGGAGAGTCTGGCCCCGGTGACTTTAGCACAGAGAGCCCAAGATTCCAGCAGTCTCTGGTGAGGAGAAGGGATCTGTGCATAGGCAGGGAGGGCTCCAGTGGGCATGGGTCACACGACTACCAGAGTCCCTGGCCAGATGGGCAGGCTGGTGTGGAGGCAGTGAGTGTAAGGGAGGGAGGTTGCAGGTTGCACGGCTCCCCTAGTTCCTGGCCGGGTCGGGCCGAGGCCCAGTGGGTGCCAGGTACCAGCGTGGGTCGCTGGCTTGCATTGTCACCGGCAGAGTCCCCTGGCTGTGGTGGGCGCATTTTGCTGGGTTGCGCAAGTACTGGGTTGTGCAGGCGCCGGTGGATTCCCCTGGCTAGGGCGGGTTCAGGTTGCTGGCTCTCGTGGTCGTCAGCAGAGTCCTCTGGCCTCGGTGGGCATTGGGCAGCGGCTGAGTCCCCTTTTAAGCTGACAACCGCTCACACAGAGAAGCGATCTCAAGGAAACGTGCTGGTGCTGTCTTCATCAATCTCACCCTGCTTGCTGTGCCAAAATATTGTGTGAATGTTTCTTGCATGGGCAATGCCACAGAGATTAAACCTCCATAGTAGGTATAATCTTTCTTGTTATTCTAATCCAAGCTTCTCTTTCTATTGGAATATCCTTTACTTCGTAGTCCACTTCTTTTTTATTTGATGCTTCTACAAATCTTTTCTTTCGAATAGTTTGTACCTGTGTTCTGGTGTGTGGCTTGCAAACAGAGGACGCCTTTTATATGCTGTTAACAACTTGAGGGTGGTGGGTGCTCCCACGGTCCTGGG
The DNA here is from genome assembly GCA_963574355.1 of Loris lydekkerianus. Classification (NCBI taxonomy): domain Eukaryota; kingdom Metazoa; phylum Chordata; class Mammalia; order Primates; family Lorisidae; genus Loris; species Loris lydekkerianus. The sequence goes on along the minus strand of CAUYPK010101568.1, from coordinate 24,230 downwards.
TGAAGGCACTATAAACCAGACACCAAATCTGCCAGTACCTTGATCTTGGACTTCCCAGCCTCCAGAACTTATACATCAGGATTTAAAAAATATTTTCCCCCTTTCGTATCATTTGGGTTGTTTCTAATTTTTTTATTTTTATGACCATGAAAGTAAATGGCTATGTAAGGCAATGAGCATTTTTTAAAGCTTTTCATATGTATTTATGAAACTACACTAAAATGTTCACTAAAACGATTTCAACAAATTTACATTCCTAGCAAAAGTGTAAGAATTTCTGTCTCCCCGTACCTTGTCTAAATGCAGGATCATTATTAAATACAAGTTTTTGCTAGATTGAAATATAAATGTAGTTATAAAATATAATTTAAAAAATGTACATTTTTTGATTATGAATTTTTTTATCTGTTTATTGACAGTATTATTTTTATGTCAATTGTACATGTCTTTGACCTTTTTCTGTTGGGAGATAATCTTATTTTCAATGATATATGTAAACATTCTTTTATTTATTGAATGATTTATTTTCATGAGTTCTTTTAAACATTAGTCTCCACATATAAAATTGTTTTTATAGGTCAGAAACAGTTGAATATCAGCAACTTCATATGGGTTAACTAAAATATATGCATTTTATATTGTTTTCTGGTAGTTTTCCCAGTTTGTCTTTTTTCTTAGCATGTTTTATTCTTGTTCTTGGTATAGTAGGTTGTATTCTTAAGCCTTTAATAAGTTTAAAATATTTTGGTGGTTTAATTTAGAGATCCTTTCCTTTACAGCATCCTCCATTGCTTTCTTACAGCAGAAGTTCTTCACATCCCAGAGGAAGATAAATATTTTTGTAGTTTCATATTTTTAAATTTAACTTTTAAAATCCCTCTTGGATTTTTTTTTAATGTATTATTAAGGCAGGGGGCTGTTTTCTGAGTGATGAAACAATTACTTACAAATTCCTGAGCAAAAGTTCATTGTTTAATTTTATGCCCCATCACTGAAGTCACAAAATTTTTATATGTCTTAGGAATATGAGATTTTTGACCTGGATTCTTCATAAAGTATATTATTCTGGTGCCTTGGGTTGGCTGATGTGCCTTCAAAGGCCAGTAATAATTCAGAGACCTTAATTTCATCAATGTTAACTCTACTTTTAAGATAGATGTAGGATATACAATGCTAGTATATTTAATTAATTGCTTCTTTCACCATAGAATTCTGTCATTCATGGAACGTTAAACATTAACACACATGGACAATATTGTTAAAAAAAATATTTATTTAGTAGCAATATTTTTGGTATATTTTGATTGAATGTGTTCTTTTTCTCTTTATACTTAACTTTGGCTTAATTTAAGAAATAATTTAAATATTTAAAAACTTTTTAATACAAAGGTATCTGGTAGTGATACTACTTATTTATTAAGTAGAATTATAGGCCTGAGTCAACGTCCCTGCTCATGATAGGGACTGATTTATGAACTGATTTATTCTAGTTTTTAGAGTTTGTCTTAAGTTACTGTGCAATAAAAAATGTAATTTTCTATGAATTCATCTACAGTCTAGATTTCTGTTATTTTATTTAAATTATAGGCAATGGTTCTGATGCCATTTTTTTTTTTTTTTAAATCAAGCTGCTTAAGTTCTATAATTACTTTAGCTATCTATCAGGAAATTCTGGTGACATTTGTTAAGTTCTTTCACTGAGGGAAGATTCTGGCTCCTTCATTTTCCATTTGGACACTTCAAATGCTGGCAAAAGTGTTTAACTACAACTTGAACTTTAGCTAAGAAATTAAAACAATGTAACCTAGTCATTTGTACCGTCATATTAATCTGAAATATAAAAGAATAAAAACCTCATGCGTATAAATAAATGTGTCCCAGGCTTTCCAGGAAATAAGTTTGAAGATCTGATGTTGATGTTCAGACTTCAGCCTATAAAGTCTATATGTTTAACAATATACTGGCCACTAATAGAGGTGTATTAACAGTTTATCCTGTTAGAATCACTGCTGCACAGTAAATAGTATTCTAATCAGTACATTTGATGATATCTCCTCAACCAGCTTCTAAGTTAAGTTGATCTAAAAAATCCACAGATGAACTGTTTAAATAGAAATAGATCTTTTATTATGCACAAGGTCATACAGTTTGTAGTATAAGGTTAATTATGAATTCTAGGAATGCCCATTTACAAAAAAGAGTGGGATTTTTTTTTGAGAGTTTGAAGAAATACATGTATTCTGAATTATCCAAGCTTTCTGTCTGAACTCAGAAATGTAGTAGGTTCAGATAATTTTTTAGGTAAATCCTTTGTATCTAAATTTTTGCTATTTGCTGTTGAGGCAGTGAAACAAAACTGACTTAGTAATCAACTATCGAACTCAATGACCAAACCAGTCTGGATAGGGAGGAATACTTGTATTGGGTCATGCTAGCTCTCTTGTATTATGGATGACTTAACAGGTGAAGGTGAAATGGAAATGCCCATTTGAGTTCAAAGAACTGATGGTTCCTACATTCTCTGAGAAGCTAGCCAAAGACCTGCCTTTTAGTGTTCTAGAGTTTCACGAGGACTCATTGGATTCTTAGACCTTAGTGGGACTATGTTAATGGGCAGTAGACTGCCATCACAACTCGGAAAGGAGGGAAGGTTTGCCCTCTTGAATTGGACTTATTAGAACTGGAAGTTAGGATTTCATTGGCCACGAGGTGGCTACAGTTGTCTATAAAGAAAGGTTCAAGTCCTGAGGTACCATGGGTTGCCTTTCACACTGTTTTAAGAAAATAATTTCACTTTGATAGTATTTATTTTCTGAGGTAGATGACACAAACAATTCATAAAACGTAAAAGACTTTTGAGGATTATATAATCTTTTTTCATTTTTGAGATAATAGATAAAGATAATCTTCTTTAGGAAGATTTCTCTAAGCTGTTTCAGCTCTATGGGGGGAGAGTCGAAGCTAGAATTTAAGTCCCATGACTCCTACTCTAGCCCTGTAGCTGTTGAACCAGTAATATCAACCTGTTTTTTTTTTTGTTTTTTTTTTTTTTTTTTGTTTTTTTTTTGCGACAGTGCCGCAAGCTGTGGCCCAGGGTAGCATGCTGCAGCATCACAGCTCACAGCAACCTCCAACTCTTGGGCTTAAGTGATTCTCCTGCCTCTGCCTCCCAAGTAGCTGGGACTACAGGCGCCCGCCACACGCCCGGCTATTTTTTGGTTGTCGCCATCATTGTTGTTTGGCGGCCTGGGCTGGATTCAAACTGCCAGCTCAGGTATATATGGCTGGCACCTTAGCCACTTGAGCCACAGGCGTTGAGCCCAACCTGGTTTTTTTGAAGCTGTTTTATAGGGGTATTGGCATTTGACTGTATTTGAGCCCTGGGGAAGGTGTGTATAGGAATGTTTAAGGTAGGTGGTGAAGTGGACACTAGTGGGCCTCTTATGGAAGGATTGAACAATGGTAGTATCTATTTTTAATCAACTGCAGCTTTTAGATTAATAAGATGACTACTTGCTATGGCCCAGAGTTGGGGAGTTTAAAAAATTTGTTTTCTTTCTGAATAAGCCTAGACTCTTACATGGCTTATCTGTTGTTTATCTTATCTCCTTTGCTTTTCTTCAGATGAATAGGAACAGGTTTTTCATTTTATTTTCTCTCACAATTTTTAAATTATTTTTGACTAATATCTAATTTTTAGAACAGGGCTAGAAATACTTTTTAAGAAAAAAATCAAAGGTTACTATAGAAAATGTAACAAAAACCAAATATATCTATTAGGTATCAAGTCAAAATAACTTATGATAATGTTGTATTTTTTTTTCTGGGAAAGTTAGGGAGAAAACAAAAACAGTATTCTTCTCAGCTACTTTTTCTAGCACATTGAGAAACACAAGTTTTGTTTTTTACAATTATCCATCATTTATATAATTAAAATATGGCTGATTTGTTGAGTAAAACATATAAGATAGCTTAAAAGAGGAGGAGGAATGAAAAGATGGGGAGGCAAAGAAATCAGGATGAGAAGAGTGATAGAGAAAAAGGTTCTAAGTGAAACAGTAGGCTAGTTCTATTTAAGAAGAGTAAAAAGAGAGAAAGAATAAACCAGAGGACTACTTGAGTTAGGAGTGTATGTGAAGGAAGCCATGATTAGTGGACCTGGGGAAAGAAGGCAAGTGTCTCAAGTATTGAGAGAAGGAAAAGGATGAGATAAAAGCATGAGGCACATTTTTGTTTAGGCCTCCCATGGCTTCCCCCACCAGCCTTATTTGTTATTCTGTCTCTTGGGTCCTCCTGCCCTCCTCCTGTGCCTCATCTCTGGTCTTATCTAGCCAGCAGCCCAATTTCACCTTTCTGTTCATTGTACTCTCCTTCAGTGTTGTTCACATGCTTATTGAGAATACTACCAAGTGGTAGCTGGAGTGAAGATTAAAAATAGTACTTGAAAAGCTCTTAGAGAAGGATTTACCATGCAGTGAGGTTTAATTATAATATTTTTTCCCTTCCTGTAATGAATTTTAACATTGGATATATTTCTATAAATGTAAGTCGTGTTTGAAACATGTAAATCAAATCTTTGAAGTGAAACTTTGGAGACAGATATAAAGCCATTTTCTTAATGGGATGTTGAAGCTGAATTGAGTAAAAGTATAAATTGTTCATCATTTTCTTTTCCTGATTGTAGTGATTTAAAGGGAGTTATAGTCACTCTGAGTGATGATGGTCACCTGCAGTGTTCATACCTAGGGACAGACCCTTCTCTGTTCCAAGCTCCAAAAGTTGAATCTAGAGAACTAAACTATGATGAACTTGATATAGAATTGAAAGAACTTCAGAAAATCATCAAAGATGTTAACAAATCACAAGGTATCTCATTTGCAGCTTTTTATTATTTAATTTCAGTATTCATTGTAAAATTCACATTATCTTGTATACAAATGTTTTGACATATTAGTTAATTTTCTCCTCCAGGCTTAATTAAAGTCATATTTATAACATAAGTCACTCTTTAGCCCTTTCTTTATGCTTACTTAGTATGTTATAGCTTATGAAAAATGTGTTTTACTTAAGATAATGCTTTTGTTAATGTGTTTCAGGGCCCTGCTATCTAGTTTTTTTTTTTCTTTGAACTCTTAAGAAAGGAAGATATACTTCTTTGGTAGTGGTTTTAGGTCTTGAGAAGAGCATTAAAGTTTAGAGTGATCATTTATTAACTTCTCATGTTCCTGAAAAAAATTTAGTTGCTCCTTTTAAAAGAAACCATAGCAGTACATGAGTTATCATCTTGTTACTAAAAATGTAGTCATTTGCAGTTTAGTGATATAATTTATGTTTGCATTTAATTAGCTGTCCAAATGGTGTGTAGCTTGTGGTATGCTGACTTCTAATGACTCAGAGGCTGATGATATTTTCAGTTCCTAAGTTTTGAATTACTCAATATTATCTTACTTTGGGACTCACAAGGGTATAATTTTATTGTAAATTAAAAGGAGAAACAAAATACCAATCCTGCAGTTTGAGTTGGACATGTGAAAAGCATTACTTTAAGTTCCCTTTTCAGGGTCAGATAAAAGTATTTTTTTAATGGGAAAAAATATGGACTATTTTCACATAAAAGAAATGTTAAAACAAGTAGAAATAATAAAAGAAACAGTGCATCAAAAGCCAACCAAAACAACAGAGTCCATCTTAATCCTGATTCAGTCATTTTACTAGATTTATGTGTTTCTGAGTCTATGTTACTAAGATAGTATTCCTCTGCTTCTGAGGAATTGAGATACTACTATATTTTAAAAATACGAATCTTAAAATAAAGTTATTATGAAAAATACGAACATTAAAATAAAGTTATTATTCACACATTCTTTTTAAAGGCTTTAAAAGTAAACCAGTGAAATTCAGGTCTTTTTAAAGTACCTCCAATTACTTAAAAATCCATTTGTTGTCAGCACCCCATGTTTAATAGAAATGATTAAAATGGGATGTGTCATATTGCAATATACAGTTATTTTCAATTTTTGACACTGGTATTTTGGATTAGTGGAATTATAAGTTTCATTTTGTCATTTGAAAATATAATTAGGGAAGAGTGGCATATATATGAATTTGCAGAGTTTGTTAAATAATGTGGCTTTCACTCCAAATTTTGTGTCTTGAGATTTTATCCTTTTCATATGCAAAGTGCTAATGATATTTTGATTAACATTAAATGTGTGTGAAATTTGTCAAAGAATCCTTTACAGCTTAAAATTATTTCTTGGTGGCCATAGTGATGTAGTTGGATGAGAAGGTTTGGGCTATCTTACTTATTATTAATAGTACCTCAGTCCTTCTGAATAAGTTCTGAAATAGCTGCTAATTAAGCTAGGGATGCACTTGTAGATTTGGTGCTTTATCTATATAACCTAAAATTTTAGTTAATATTTGAAGTTCCTTGACCTTTCTATTCCATTATATTTTGGCTTTATTCCTGAGAAAGAAACAAAGATAAACTTTTTAAAAGGAGAGGTTTTTAAAATATTTTATTTCTAGATATGAAAAACAGTTAGTATCCCATACCCTTATAAAACCCTGTTATGTTTATTTATTAAAATACCTATAATCATATTAAAGCACCAAATTATTTTATTACAGAGGAGTATGATAAGTTACAACTCTGAACTTTTTGATGACCTTCTTATTCATTTAAATATTATTTATTTTAGTACAGTGTCTTTTAGTTGCAAAGAAAGTTTATAATCTTGTGGGTTATGTTAAGTACTTGAAGCTTAAAAAAATTTTTTTTCAAAGGAAGAGTTGTAGCAAAATTTAAAGCCAATTTAAAGACTACATTTGTTGTACACATGGTGTATATTATCTACTATAGTAAAAGCATTTTTGAAGTTGATTTTATATGTGTAAGTTATATGAGGAATGTATATGGTAAGCATAAAATCATAGTAATAATTTCTGTATGGGTAATGGATTCTCAAGCTTTTCATACTCAACTCATTAATGTGAATCCTGGCTAGCATTTTTGTTATAACACAAGTAGTTAATAATATCTACTGGTAGGAAGTTTCACAGATAGTTTTCTTATGACTTAGTTGATCATGTTCTCTAGCTGGGACTGTATGCACCTTTCAGATAGGAGCCCAGACATACAACTTTCAGATAGGAGCCCACACAGTTGTGTTTTTAGAGGAGAGACAGAGAGAAGTACAATGTGGAGATAAAATGAAAGTCTGCACCCTATTTGAAATATGTCTTGGATAATTAATTGACTCTGTACCACTGAGTATTAGAAACATTTGTATTTGGCACCTTTTTCATTGAGGGTTATGTCTGGCTGCATGTAACAGAATACCCAAATAAGGTGGCTTCAATAAGCTAAAGGTTTCTTTCTTTTTCTTGCAAAAGAAGCCCAGTGATGGGCAGTTTAGGGTTGGCTTGGTGGTTCCACATTCATCAGGGACTTTGATTCCTTCTATTCCAGGGTCATCTATTAGTCCAGGATGGCTTTTGGAACGCTTGTCCTCACATCTGCAACTGAGTCAGCCCCCCATAGGAGCTTTCCTGGAAGCCACACCCTGAATAGCTGGTACTTACATCTCATTAGCCCCTCCAGACTGCAAAACAGGCTGGGAAATTAAGTGTTTTAGCTGAGTACATCATTGCTCAGAACAAAATTTGGCTTTAAGTAAAGAAGAATTGAAGAAGGTTGTTGGATAGGTAATGAACAGCCTTTTATATTCTCACTGAGTTATAGAAATTCCTATTCTAAATCTTGCAGTATGGTGGGAATCCCTGATGGCAATTATAGACAATTCTTATTTTTATGAGACAACTGATTCATGTGGAGTCATCCAAGTGCTTTTTATATTTTCAGTCAGCCATCCCCAGGCAGGGTCAGATAAAAGTATTTTTTTAATGAGAAAAAATATGGACTATTCTTTCTCCAATCCCACCCTACCTACTGTGAGATGTTTCTTAGGGTCACAGGATGACCTTAGCAGGTCCAGGAATTATGTGTAGATATGATTTCCAGGGAAGAATATGGATGTTTCTTCTGAGTCTCCCCTCTATTAGAGAGGAATAGCTTTCCCAGAAGTATGTGCCAGCACTCTCATTCCTAACTTACTTTACCTTCCATATGCCAAAATTAAGTCCTACATCCATGCCTAAAACAAAAAAAAAGGTCAGTGGAACAGAATCACTATGATGGGATATACTATAATATATTTATCTATTTTCTTATTAATATATATATATATATATATTTAGGTTTTTTTCATTTTGAAAAATTACTACTAACAGTAGGGAACCTTACTGGGGATGTTTGTGGATATTGGATAAATTTTGGGGAGTTAGAATTAACTCATGGGATATGTACATTTTACATTTTGATAGTTATATCCAGCTTCCCTCAAAATGGTTATACTAATTTGGACTTCCACTGGTAGTTAAGGTGAGAGCATTGAAATTCCCAATACTGGGTGGTCACTGGCTCATATCTTAGCTAAGACCTTTGTAGACAATTTTTCTTTTTTATAGAGTAAGAGAATTGACATCAAGTGTTTAATGTTGTAATGTATTTTTTCAACTTGTTAATATGCTTATGTTTTTTAAAATATATGATATAGATAAATCTTTAAAGAAAAACTATAGAGCAGCTTGTACTTTATGATTAATTTTTTTTTTTTTTAATCACAGGTGTTTGGCCCATGACTGAGAGAGAAGATGACTTGAAAGTTTCTGCTGTGGTTTCTCCTAACTTTGATGCAGTGTCTGTAGGTGTATTTGTAGATTTTAAGGAGGTCTATAACCAAAGTAGACTCTGATGAATTGGGATCAAAATGTTTTGGTGCAAACTCCAGGGAGACCAACAATTTTAGCTTTTTTGTCTGTCTAGATAAAAATGTTTCTAGCCTCTCAGTGCTAGCACGGAGCTTCTTAAGCAGGATTTATATTTTTAAAAAAAGTGGGACTGGAAGGAGGGAAAGCCCTTCTTCCAATCCTACTATTCTAATTCTACTATTTTGATTTTTTTAAAAGCTTTTTCGGTGCTATAATATTGAGATATTACTAATCCAGCTGAATACTACTGACATCAGATTTTTTTTTTTTTTCTTTTTATGAAACAGAGTCTCACTATGTCACCCTTGGTAGAGTGCTATCGTGTCACAGCTCACAGCAACCTCCAACTCTTGGGCTTAAGTGATTCTTTTGCCTCAGCCTCCCAAGTAGCTGGGACTACAGGTGCCCGCCACAACACCCGGCTATTTTTTTGTTGGAGTTGTCAGTGTCATTTAGCAGGCCTGGGCCAGGTTCTAACCCACCAGTGTATGTGGCTGGCACCCTACCCACTGAGCTATGGGCTCTGCCTTTTTGGGTTATTTTTGGAGACAGAGTCTCAAGCTATTGCCCTGGGTAGAGTGTTGTGACGTCACAGCTCACAGCAACCTCAAACTCTTGGATTTAATTGATTCTCTTGCCTCAGCCTCCCAATTAGCTGGGACTACAGGCACCCGCCACAACGCCTGGCTATTTTTTTTTGTTGTTGCAGTTCTCATTGTTGTTTCAGCTGGCCCAGCCCAGGTTTGAACCCACCAGCCTTGGTTTATGTGGCTGGTGCCCTACCCACTGAGCTATGAGCGCCACCCCACATCACATTTTTTTTGACGGATCAATGAAATAATGTCTGTGAGTAGCCTCCCTCAGATGATTTATAGTCTTGTTTTTTTGATGATTTTGATGAGTTTCATGATTCATAGTCTTGTTTTTTTGAGACAGAGTCTTACTCTATTGCCCTGGGAGAGTGCAGTGGTGTCATTGCAGCTTACTACAACCTCTAACTCTTAGGCTAAGTCATCCTCCTTCCTCAGCCTCCTGAGTAGCTGAACTATAGGTACACGCCACCATGCCCAACTAATTTTCTCTATTTTTTGGTAGAGATGGGGTCTGGCTCTTGCTCAGGCTGGTCTTGAATTCCTGACCTCAAGCAATCCTCCTGCCTGGGCTTCCCAGGATGCTAGGATTACAGTTGAGCTACTGCACCCATCCTTATAGTTTTTATTATGGTGACTATGGTGGTAGGATAGTGTAAGAGTAGATGGATAGTTCAGGAATCATTATTTTCTCCACTTCTGTGTGAACCAAGGCAAGGTACATGATTTTCTTAGTCTCAATTTTCTCATCAAAATTGAGAGCAAAAATGAGAATAATAATAGAATCTACTTTGTTGAATTACTAAGATAATTATTGTCATCATCATCATCATCAAATTACATTTTACTTCTTCCAACATTATCATCATCATCGCCACCAGCACCTATATTTCATTAGTTGTTTTGTTCACTGCTTTATCTTAAGTGATTGCCAAATAGTGGGTGCTCAGTATATATCTGGTCTATGAATGAATTAATGCAAATGAGAAAATGAAAGGATGAAAGGGGGACTGTTTTTGTTATCTTGTTTAGTTTTCTGTAATCACTTGGTAGGGTATGATTTGTTTTGTCTCATTGCCTGCATTTTGGGCAAAATCTGTGAAATTTATCTGTGTTTCTACTAAAAGTTGATCAATTTAGGAAAGTGGCTGGATTCACTCATTTTACCATATTTGGAGTTTATATCATATAAATCTGCCTGGGAAATGTCTTTGATATTTAGGTATCAGAGCATAATATAATAAGTAGTTGTCATGAGTTTTTAAAAATTAATCTTCACATAAATAGCTAGACCAGATTGTGATAAAAATCATGTTAACATTACTATAGTAAATTGGGTACACATAAAAAACTTGGGCTATATATGAAAGGAACATTCACTCAGTACTCACATAGAAGAGGTACTGTTTTAAACATTGGCCATTCAGCACACACCATTTTTCATTCTACTTGAAGGGTGTAGTCTGAGTGGAACATTTCTGCTTAGTTAGCTGACAAATACATACACATTTTCCTACTGTGGAAATGACTCTTTTCTCCTTTGTGCAACTTACATAATTTTTTCTAGGTTCTCTTAAAAATAGGCTATTTAGAATAAGGAATTCCCTTTCTGTTCTTTAGGAACTTTAGGAAAAAGCCTTTTTTGGTAGCTCTATATTGTAATAAATATTTCTCTATTGGTAGCACTGAATGCTATTTCCTCTTAACTAGGTGTCTCTTTCTAGCTTTATTTTCCCTGTGTTACTATTTTTTTCCTTCTTAAGAGATTTCTTGAGAGTATCATATTCATTCCATTGGAAAGCATTAGCCCAGCAATTTATATGGCTATAGTGCCATGGTGTCTTCTTTATAGGTATTTCTCACTGGCTATAAGAAGACAACATTTTATGTTCCTCAAGGACTTCTGTCCTTGAGGTATCTAGGTGTTTAGACATGGATTGAAAATAGCAGGAAACAGGAGATGTTGATTTCTCTTCTAGATTTGTGGACAGCTAAATGTAAAACATTTCCTGGATTTTAGCTAGAGCAAAAAACCTTGATTAATATTTTATTTTGAATAATTATTATGAAAGCACACATCTAAAAAAGTAATATAATTTATATTAGAATGGAATCTGTTATAGAGGAAATAAACATTGCTATCCCATCTTCCTGCCTCAGAAGCTGGATCAGAGTTCACATATGGTTTCCAGTGGAACCATAAATAGAATATTAATTTCTCAACTTTTAGTCCTGTCCATTGGATCATAGTGATCCTCATTCCTTAGAGGTGGCTTAGTTCTTCTTAGTTAAAAAAATTTCAAAAATAAGTACTATAGATCATATTCATTGGTTGGATGGAGACTTTATAATTTTAATTATTCCCCTAGAATTTATATGGGTATTATTAGAAAATATGTTACCCTTTGGTCTTATTCTATCATAGAAGAATCATTTTTTTCCTTTAAGTATACCACTCTAAAAAAATAAGTTATAAGGAAATGTTTAATTTATGATATTATACTATGCATTCTTTAAGAGGTAGAATCAGGTAACCCAAGCTGATGCTCAAAGAATATCTACTGAATTAGTTTATAATATGTATTAGTACAAAAAAAGTACACTTACCCTTTTATTTTCCAGGTAGAAAGTTATATGTCTTATAGTTGTTAATCAGAAGACATGTACAATATTCATTCGTCAAGTTCAAAATACAGGGACCTAAAGGAATGGCATAATGTTTGTCTAGGAAATACAAGGAAGCCTTCTATATATACATTAAAAAAATCAATATTTTCAACATTTAAGTCAATTTGGAAATTGAGTGGTTTGATAAAATATGCAACTATCCCTTTCTTTTTCTAAGGGATGAGTTTTTGAACATTAGCTTTGAATTTCTAGATGAAGACATCCAAAAAACCACATTGACTCTTAATCTGTCAGAGTGATACATTCTTTATAGTTAGCTCCCTGTTTTGGTAGTGGGAAATATATATTGCATCCTTCATGTTCAACCACTGGTGTGTAATATTGAAATCATTCTTTCCTGCCTTCTCACCTCTGTGTTTACAGCAAGCCACTGATGCTGAAGTTGGAACTGACATGGTCCCTTCCATCACAGTGAAGGTATTGTACAAGGTTTTGGACTGTAATGTGCAAACAATATTATCTATTTCATGTCTGTCATTGTTGTTACCTTGTAGGTAGCTTATAGAAATGTGAGATAAACACTTTATATTTATAGGTGTTCGTTAGCTTTGAGTAGGGAATAGAAAACCTTCATTGTTACCTGCAATTATAAAATTGATAATTGCATTTGTAGCAACTTATAAAGTGTTATGAGTTATTGTTATTGTGTAGCATGATCCAAGCTCTTTTTTAAAAAGAGCTTTTTTAAAATTAATATTTAAAATCTGCTAAATGAATTGTGTCTACACCATTCAATAATAGACCAATTAGTTGCTTGGTACATCATACTTAACACACTGTGAAATGTTATTGGGGAAGCACAGGGATGCTAATAATATCTTTCTTCTATGTATGATTATGTGTTTGTTTAAACAATTCCCAGCCATCTATCTGCCATAACATTAGCTTTAAATTGATATATTTATAGCAAGAAAATATTAAATGAAGAAGCCACAGGTAGAGTAGTGACAAATTGATAGTCCTTGAAAAATAGAATATGAAGGATGTGGTTTTGGTTAAGAATTTTAGTCTTGTCATTGTAGAATTTTAGAACTAGAACTCAAATGTAGAATCCTCTTAAGGCATTTAGATTAAAATGTGGTAATCAGTCAGCACATTATTAAGCTGAAAATATTTATCACTGCCCAGACCTTGGAAACCAGGGAAAGTGTATTTTGGCAATTCACTTAGTTAAAACTTGGACAGGGCTTTATATTTTCTTAGATTATGGGTTGCTGTCCTTGGAGGAGCTTGAGAGGGCACCAGGCTTTACCAATTGTGTTCGCTTACACTGGACCCAGCGGGTGGCCCAAGTGTGGAGATCTTTGGTTGAAGTTGAAGGGAGACCAATATTATAATGGTTTCCTAAGCTAATTTTTTTGGATTCTTGCCATTGGAAACAAGGGTGGTCTTTCTCTAGTCTCCCTTCCTCCATCCAATCAAAGACTCTATCTTACTAATACTTCTGAGTCTGGAAAAGCTTTAGTGGCAAGAAATCAAACACTTTAGGAAAACAAACAACAAAACAACAAAAAAACTGCAGAGTTCCAGAAATGATCTATACTTTTGTGTGAGGAAACCTTGTGTACTGATAATGTTCAGACACATACATAAAATATTTCAGAAGCACACTGTAAATCACAAAAAGAAATGTTGTGCCTTAACCAGGTAACATTGCTCAAGCTAATTCTGCCCCATCCAGCCAAACAGGATTTATTGTTATAAGCAAACACATCTTTCCCTCTCATGCAGTTCTTAGGATTTCATGGAAAATAACCACCTTAAAATGACAATGTGACACTCCTAGAAAATTCTCCTTTATCCATGGAATTTACTGTATTTGAGAACTTCAAAGGCACACCTCTCTTTCTCATTGCCATTATAAAAGCATGAGAAGGAATGTAACACATAGGGTTGTACAGAATTGGCTGTACTCACACAGTAGACACAATGACTTCCTGATCCTGTCTGACAGTTTCAATACAAATTTGTGCTATAAATCCTCTCCTTATGCCTTTTATAACAACAGCGGCCAAAATATATAACCATGCAAGTTTCCATCATAATAAATCCTGTTAATTGAGAAAATTTTTCCATCCGTTCCAAGTGAATGAAGATGTGGCTACCTTGAGTATGTGTGTATGATGCATGACCATCTATTCTAGGCAACAAGGCAGAATGGTGGGGTGTTCATACCAGGCCTTTGGAGTCATATTTATATATCTAGGATAAAAATTTGGTATTATATTTCCTAAGGATTATATTTCATTTTTATTAGAAGCAGAAAATAACATGGTAAATTCTTGTATTAATGTTTTATATTTTCTCCTTAATATTCTGTAATTATTTTTTTCTTAAAATATCTGGTTTATGATCTAGCCAAGTCTTAACTCTTTTTTTTGGCTCAAACACAACTATTCTTTGTTACCGTAGTTATTTTTGTTACACATCTCTTTGATTCACATTTTTAAACTGCCTAGTCCATTGTTGGGCTTTAATCAATCTGTATGTGAGAGCAATCATGATCATGTATCTAAACCAAATGCAGACTGTTCTTGTAACCATGTAAAGTTGTGTGATTGTTGTCTAAGTAGATAACATCATTATTTCAGGAAGAGTCAGAATGCTGTTTTCAAATGGCTTATTATTACTTTAAGGAATTTTTTTTTCATTTAAAAAACTGAGCTGTCACAGACTTTTCGGGTTTCAGTTTTCAACTCTCTAGTTGGGTTGATGGTGTTGGACATGATATTTACCTTTTCTGAAGCTCTATTTTTTGAACTTTAATTTGGGATAGTTTTTCATTTGGAAAGTTATTATGAGACTTAACCATAGTTGGTTAAAAATGTGGGCCCTGGATGCCAGCAGTCAGCAGTTAAACTGTGGTTCTTCAACTTATAGTCAGAGTGGCCTTTGGTAAATTACTTAGCCTCTCTGAGCTACAGTTTTTTATTTCTCTGTAAAAGGGTATCTGATAATGTATGTTTTGCACTGTTGTGAAGAATAAATGAGATTGTGAACATAAATAACTTGTTAGCATGGTTGCATGAATGTATTATATTAAATGGAAAGGTGCTAGTGGTTGTTATAACTAATATTATTAATTTTATGATAAAATGTATTTATAGCAAGCATTGTATTATTGTTAATAGTGAAATTCTTAAATTGTGTCCTGCTTATTTAGTGGATTAGCTATTTGAAAGAAAGTTTTCTGTGGTTCTTGTATAGTTTCTTCTTGCAATAATTACCAACAGAGTTTTATTAAAAAGGTATTGTTTACAATGGTCATACATCGTTGCAGAAGTTTTGTTTGTAGCATGACAATTCTCCAGGTATTTCCAGGATTTACAAAGTAAAAATCAAGGATTCATTGTACATTCTCTTTATCATATTTATTTGCATCAATAGATTTTTAAAAGAATTTTCCTTTGCAAGTCAATTTTTTATATTTAATTTATTTTTAAGTTATACTGAATGCTGATATCACTTAAAATTAATGTAAGACATTTAATGAATCTAATTATATGTATTTTATATATACAGTGTATATTATATATAACCAAGGAAGAAGTGATACATGCTTTTTATTTAAAATACAAAACTTCTTTTCTTAAGAATAAGAATGTTCTTGAATAGTGTTAATTAATAGTATGTGTCTGTCTCGTATAATAGAGTCTAGTAATAGAGCAGAAGTACTGTGTAGAATTATGGTTCTCAGCCAGTGATTCCTTTGGTACATAAGAATCACCTGGAGAGTTCTAAAGAAATGCCACATACTCAGGCCCTACAGAGGTTCTGACTCAGTTGATCTAGTAACTGTACCTAGGCAGGTAACTGTGCTAAACCTAGTTTGTCACATCAGCCATTTGTGATGAAATCATCTAAAAGAGATTATTCAAAGAGGCTGGAACTTTTAGGAGACTAAATCCAAAGAGAAAGTGTGCCCAATGGAAACCAAATCTTTAAGCCTTTTCTTTGATAGCTTGAGGATGATGTCCAAGAACCTTGGGCCTGGTGGTTTCTAAAGACAGTGCTCCTCAGGGGGGAGTGAGAAAAAGTCTTGGCCTTCTCTACCCATGCAAACTGTGACTTGAGAGTTCTTAGTTATTGGATCTTAATGGGGTAGAAAGGTTTTCTTAGCATCCCTAAGCAAGAGCAGCAGTTTGGAAATGCAGCCACTTTAGAAATTTAGTAGTCAATATTTGCTATTCTTTGATATTTTCCAGAATTAGTTATGTGCTATATTTCTTGTGTTCAGTCATGGAAGAAAATGCAGTGCTTTGATATTTATCTAGACTAGTGTATTTATCCACCTCATAAGGAAATCTTGAGAGAATTATTAACTTGTTTGAAAGGAAATATAGTGATACTTTTAAGATAAGTAATTCATGATGTAATTGTACATAAAAGGAAGAATGAACACACATAACATTTCATGATGTGGTTATTCAATAGCCTTGAGGGCAGATTTTTGTTTTCTTTTGATAGAACATTTTAAAACAGCTTTAGTGAGGTATAGTTCATAAAATATACAATTCCCTCATAATGATTTAGTAAACTAATAATAATGATTCCCTCAATGATTTTTAGTAAACTATCAGAATTATGCAATCATCAGCGTAATCCAATTTTATTTTATTATTTTTTGTATTTATTTATTTATTTATTTATTTATTTATTTTTATTATTAAATCATAGCTGTGTACATTAATGCGATCATGGGGCACCATACATTGGTTTTATAGACCATTTGACACATTTTCATCACACTGGTTAATATAGCCTTCCTGGCATTTTCTTAGTTATTATGTTAAGACATTTATATTCTACATTTACTAAGTTTCACATGTGTAATCCAATTTTAGAACATTTTATCTCTTCTAAAAGAAATGTCATACCTATTAGCTGTTCTTCCTATCCCCGCAATCCCTAAGCAACTGTCATTCTACTTTATTTCTCTATAGATTTGCTTATTCTGTATGTCATATAAGTGGAATAATATATATATTTTTTGTGAATGGCTTAGCATAATGTTCTCAAGGTTCACCCATGTTGTAGTATTTATCAATACTTCATTTATTTTTATTGTTGAATAATATTTTATTGTTGGATAATATTTTATTGTATGGATATGTCACTTTTTATTTTTACATGTTCATCATGACGGGCATTTGGATTGTTTCCACTTTTGGGGGGTATTATAAATAATTCTGTATGAATATTTGTAAGTTTTTGGGTAGCCATGTTTTCATTTCTCTTTGTATAGATTTGTGAAGGTACAGTACATTTAAGTTTAACTTTTTAAGAAACTGCCAAACTCTTTTTCTTTAGCAGCTCTAAATAATGTTTCCTTATTATTTTCTAGTTATTTTTAAGTAGTTGTGCTAGTCTATCAATTTAAGTGTAATTTTCTATTGATAACAATTTTTGTTTCTTTAGATTACACTGCAGAATCGAGTGGTATTACAGAAAGCCAAATTATCAGTCTATGTGCAACCACCATTAGTATTGACTTGTGATCAGTTCAACCTTGAATTTATGAGTAAGTTTTTTGTTTTGGCTTGAAGTCTACCATGGGGTGATACTTGCTTTTTTAAAATTTTAATATTAATATGCTTATTTTGTGGTTATTATTTCTTATTTGAATAGTGAGACTGAGATCATCCCCAGACCAATAATTGTGTTCTTTTGCTTATATTTTCCCTCTAAGCATCAAGCATGGACTTTTCAAGGATTGTTGTGTTGAATTAATTTGGGGGGGATTGTAGATTTTTAAAGTTCTAATCTGTGATTCTTTTTAAATGCTAAAACTTGAAAAGCTTTCTTTCTTGGTGTTTCTCTCATGATCTATTTATTGAATCAGTAATGTTTGGAGAAAGAATATTGGCTTTGGAGTTTGGCCTGAATTTGAATCCTAGCTCTGATACTCATTTGATGAAACCTTGGGCACACTGTAGTAATCACTTGGAGCCGTAATTATTTTAATTTGCAAAGTGGAAGTACCTGTTATTTGTCTTACAGGGTTGTTTTGAGGATTTAAGCTATCTATAATAATGTTTAAAATAGTAGACATATCATAAATGGCAACCCTTAGTAAGATTTCTTTTCCTTTTTTCTTTTTTTTTGAGACAGAGTCTTGCTCAGGGTCTTGTTCTCTCTCCCTGGCTAGAGTGCCATAGCCCCAGCCTAGCTTGTGGCACCCTCAAACTCCTGAGTTCTAGTATTCCTCCTGCCTCAGTCTCCCAAGTAGCTGGGACCACAGGTATATGCTTATTTTTCTATTTTAAGTAGAGACGAGGTCTTGCTTTGCGCAGGCTGGTCTTAAATTTCTGAGCTCAAGTGATCTTTCTGCTTTGGCCTCCCAGAGTACTAGGATTATAGAAATGAACTACCATGCCCAGCTAGTAAGATTTCTTAGTATAGAATTTCTCACCTTCAACCACTTATATCTAAGTTGTCATTAGTCTGGTTTAAATGATCCTTGAATTATCTTTCAAGTCTTTTCCTTTTTTTGGTTTAAAAAGCTCTTCAGCTAAGGCTTCTGTCTCTTATTCATGAGTCAAGAATATCTCTTTTACTTCTTACCTTTAACTGAGTGCCTGACAGTTAGTAGGAACTCAATAAATATTCATAGAATGAGTGAATAAACGATTGAGCGATTAAAACTGGAATAATTATATTATCCCACTTACATCTTTGATCACTTGTAGGTGATACCCAACTATTCAATTCTTACTTTCTTTAATAATTTTTTTGTAATTTTTCCAGTTTTTCTTTCTAAAACACATTCTAAAACTACTTATTTTTGCAGTTAAAAATCTCTTTAGGTTTTCTAACACAGATCAGAGGCTAAGTACATGCACAGTCTATTAAGTTGATCCCCCTCGTTCATTTTCCCCTGAAGTCTGTATTCTTGCCATGATATTGTACTATTTTCCTCTCAAATTATTTGCTCTCTTGCATACCTTTTTTCTATTCATTCTGCCTGTTCATTTGAGTAAAGAGAAGCAGTGGTGTAGAATGCTAGATACTTTGTACTTTGTTGTAGACTTATCAGAGTTCCTATTTCTGATATTAGCTCTATGACATTGGACAAGTTTCTTAATCTCTCTGTATTCCAGTTTCCTTTTGCATAAAAAATGGGGACAATAATAATACTCATCTTATAGATTTGTTATGAAAATTAAATGTGTTATTCCATTTAACGTGCTTATGACAGTACCTGGCATGTAATGAGTACTTCGTACATTTTAAAACTGTTGTTAATACAGCTATCCCAAATTACATAATTTATATTTCCTTTACATTGCATATAGCACCAGAGATGACTAGAACATTGGTTTTTTCTGTTTATCTGAAAAGAAGTTATACACCGTCTGAATTGGAAGGAAATGCTGTTGTTTCTTATACCAGACCAACAGGTAAACATATATTTGTTCAAAATTTAGAGGCCTAATCATTCCTTTAAGTTATTTAAGTTATGAGTTAAATGCTTGTGTGTTTAAGATGGGAATATATATTGTCAACTATAATTAAATGAAAAAAATGTTCTTTTCTACTGTTAAGTAAAATTGTATGTTCTAATTTAATGTGTTATGAGTAGTGGTAAGTCTACTTAGCTGATTTCTATATATATATAATGTTTGATTTCCTCTTTTTACTTAATAGCACATCTGCTTTACTTTTATTCCCATTACAAAAGTATTATCTAGTTATATTTCATTTACTTGAACTAAAGACTAGTCTGAATTAGTAAAAAAGATTACTCTAACATAAAGGCAATATTCAAAATTTTAGATTTTAAAAGGCTGTCTTTAGGCCAGGCAGGATTCAATTGTTGTCAGTTTCAGCTTAGTTGAGTCTAATTTGATAGTTTTTTCCTCTGTGTAATGCATTTTTCATGGTAACAGTTTGATAAGTAACTGATTGATAGAAAATAATTAGTAGTCATTGCCTTTTTAATTGAAACCTAGCTTAGCTGATAATAGCATATTTCAGCAGTATTTGTGTTTTTAAACATTTCTATACAGTTTTAGAAGTTTAAAAAGTGTCTCCTTTTCTCCCCTCCTCTATTTATGACCATTTTTCTTAGTTGGCATTGTTTATCATAACTGTAGGTTTTTTTTCCTCATCTAAATGAATTTTCTGGTTTATTCACTGGTAGCTTTATATGCTCTGATATGATATTATAACTTAAGTGAATTTAAATCATCGATTTCTTCTACATTATAAGTTACTTTGCTTTAAATTGTTATGAAAAATATATTTTTAATGAGAAATAAACATGCTAGACATTTACCATATTTTCAAAGTTAGGGTTATATAAATATTTTTATGTTTAAATGGCTTTGATAAAGCTAACTTCATAAAGAAATAATAACTTCCACAAAGGATTATGCAGTGATAGACCTTTTGGCTGGATATTTAATTTTGAGCTACAAAATTAAAAATTGAGAACTATTTAAGATCTCTGAATCACCTATTAATTGAGCTTCTTGATAAAAATAGGCATTATTACACCTTATTTATGCTACAGAATATATAGTTGTAGAGAGTACTGATGCCTTAATTTAAGCAATTATTTCATATATTTTTCAAGGAAAAGGTAGTATACTTGTTGAAAATAAATTTAAAGTAGAAAAACAGGTAAACAGGTAATAGAAAGTAGACAAAATGCTTAAAAATATAGTATAAAGTTGTAATATCAGTTTGTGAGATTGTGGTTGCACTTCTGTGGCTATTGTGCTTTTCTATAGACAAAAAAAGAAAGATGCTACTCCAAAGTAATATTTACTAGTCATATATATATATATATATTTTTACTTTTGTGATGATAATATATATTGTTGGATTTCATTTATTCATATTATACACTTCATTTGTGAATTGACTTTGTGTTTGATTGAAGGATCATTTAAACCATCTGTGAGAATCTTGAAAATTTTAATTTATATTTTAGTAGATGTGTATTAAATTTGTGTTGCAACTTCACCGCAGATAATTTGTTGCATTCTTTCTCCTCTACTCCTTTTTGCATTGCCTGTAATGGATAGATCGAAATCCTGATGGTAAGTGTAAAGATAATTTTGAAAAAAATGAATTTTAATAACTAAAATTTGGTTGATTAATTGGTATTATACCATAAATGAAATCTTCTTATGTACTGCTATAACAAATTTCTTTAAAATAATACAGTGGCTCGATACTACAATGGAGAGCATAATGCTTGTTTCCATAGAGAGTTGTCATTATTAGTTGTTTCTGAGTTATGAGAAAGAATCATGTTAGGAGTAAGAACAGAATTACTTTTAGGAAAACATCAATGGTGTCATTGACAACTTACTTCTTTTAATCATTGGTTGTTTACCTATATGCTTTGTTATTTTATTTTTCTTAAAATAAAGAAAGGGTAGGGTGGCACCTGTGGCTCAAAGGAGTAGGGCACTGGCCCCATATACCAGGGTGGGTTCAAACCCAACCCTGGCCAAAAATAAATAAATAAATAAAAATAACGAAAGGGTAAGGGAAAAAAGGTATTTATCACCAAATTCTAAATTATCTTTCTACGTGATCCAGCAGATCTGCCCCTCTCATGGGCCTCTATCTTGTTTAGAATTTGTAGGGGAATATGATCAAAGGTCTGACCCCCTTGAATTTGTTTGGGTCATTGTTAATTGTTTTTCATTTTGTTTTCTCCAAATCCTTTGCTTATGACTCTGCTATAATTCTGATCATAATATGAGAATAAGTTTATTCCTTAGGTGTCCTTCATAGATTTTGAAGTCTTTAAGAACAGGGATCAAGCACTCATCTTTGAATTACACACTGGCAGAGTATATAGCGGGCACAAAAATATTTTTTACTTTGATTATTTTTCCTCTTAGATATAGACTTAATGTTGCAGTGTATCTTTATTAGTTAAGATACATTTTAAATAATAATATTAATTAGTAATAGGTAAATATAATTAAAGTACAGTAGAACCTCTCAATAAGTTGACCATCTAAGTAAGGTACTGTAACAGACTGGTCAACATAGTTAGGTGGTCAACATAAGGAACTAGACCTACTGAACTGATACTCTGTACATGTAGTCCAGGTCTTGTCTATGAGAATTAGGTCAACCTAAGGAAACGGGCATTGTAGAGAGATGGTCAACTATGGATGTTCTGCTGTACTTAAAAAAATAATGGTAATATTTACTCATACAGTTTTGGTGTTGCCAACAACCTGATTTGCATAGTACATATTATTTTAATATCTGAAAGGTAAACATACATTAATATGAGAAGTGTTTTAATAGAAGTAAATGTTTGGCTTAATTACAAAGTGTACTTATCAAATTAGAAGGGGGGGGTCATTAAAAATCTCTCATTAATAATAATGAATATTTATATTTTTATTTGTAAGATTTCACATAACTCTTAAGATTTTGAACTAAAATTTGTGAAATACCATATTATTATCCAAATTATTTGTTTTAAGTTTAAAAATATCAGTAAAAGTTGTTATTGAGAGAAATTCATTCCCTCTTACTATAAATTCAGCCCAAACCATGAGAAAAAAAATCACAATTTAATAAATTTTAATGTTCCAATACAAAGTTAAGGCTGGTTTTAATAATCTCTTCTAATATATTTTAAAATTACAATTAAGCTTTAGAGAGTAGAGTTGAAATATTCAGCTGCACCTAGTAGGCAAGAAAATAATATGTTGCCACTTAGGTCTTAACACATGGCTTCATATTTCAAAGACTGATTCATTTTATTGTCCTGATCTGTTCAGGCTGTATTGCAGATAAGCAGTTCTGCTTTTATATGTGGAAAAAGAGAAGAAAATGTGTTTTTATGATGTCCCGTAAGGGTTAGTCTCCATTATTTCTGCATTAAAGTTACATGACATGGGCAGTGTAAAACATGACTGCAGATGAAGCGCAGTACGTAGCTAGACATAACAGGAAAGGATCAAGGAAATTCTGGCTACCAGACACTGCTACTGCTTTGGGGTTCCTTGTTTTCAATATGACATTATTTCTAGGGTTCTGGAAAGAGTTCTAAAGGCATGATATAGATATGTAATATATAGATAAAGTTATTTTTCTCAAATATATATGTTCTTTTTTTTTTAATACTATGTTCTTCTTTACCTTTTTTTTTTTTTTTTTTTTTTTTTAATAAGCACATTTTGGCTTCCCATTTGACAGTGATATTGATCTCTTAGGTTTGCCAGGTGAAATTAGAGTTCTCTTTCTAGAAAAATGGTTCTGTTAGAGGTAGTTTTGATGAGAATATTCTCTCTGAGTATTACATAATTTTGTGATTAATTGCACCATGGTAGTTGTGACTATCCATTTCCTCTAGTAGGTTAGGAAGGGAAGTGTTTGAATGATTATAGTTGCTAAGTGATTATAGTTGCTAAGAACACTGCAGAATAAAGTCAGTCTGATGAATGAGTAGGCCAATATTTGAGTAAAATAAATGATGAAGCTGTTTTCTCTCTGAGAGTTTATTCATGTTATACTCTTCAATCATGAAGTGACTTGACATGTATTTGATTGGATAGTTATTTAGACCAGGCTCAGTTAACTTGGAGAGTTGAATAAGCCAGATATACTGTTTTGCCAACATAGAGAAAATATCACTGATGGTAGGCAAAGTTAGGACCAATAAGCCTATTTCAACGAAAGCTGTACTGTTAGCAACTTTGAATTATCATTAAATACATGCAATTTTTCTTTCTTTATTACACGTGTGTACCTGTACCTGTATGAAACATTGGCTTCATGTTCTTGCATACAGTTCCAGCCCAAACAGTAATTAGTAGCCAAATTTATACTTCAGTTTTCTTTCTTTTTTTTTTTTAATTTTTAAATTTTATTTATTTTTTTATTGTTAAATCATAGCTGTGTACATTAGTGCAATCGCCTGTACCCATTCTAAGATGCACCATAGATGTGGCCCCACCCATTACCCTCCCTCCACCAAAACTTCCCCCTCCCTTCCCTTCCTTGGCCCTTTCCCCATAGTCTTGTGCTATAGTTGGGTTATAGCCTTCATGTGAAAGCTGTAATTTAGCTTCATAGTAGGGCTGAGTACATTGGATACTTTTTCTTCCATTCCTGAGATACTTTGCTAAGAAG
>CAUYPK010101567.1:0-43637 GCA_963574355.1 Loris lydekkerianus | reverse complement strand
CCATTTATTGAAGAGACTGTCTTCTCCTCACTGGGTGTTCTTGGCACCTTTGTCAAGGGTAAGTTCACTGTGGATGTGTGATTTACTTCTATGTTCTCTAGTCTGTTCCATTGACCCATTCTTCTGTGGCCATGACTTTGCTGCTGGGCATAGCTCTGTAGCGTACCTTGAAGTCAGGTAATGTGACTCCTCCAGTTTGCTCATTTTGCTCAGGATGGCTTTGGCAATTTTGGGTCTTTCGTGGTTCCATATACATTTTTGGATTATTTTTTCTATTTCTGTGAAGAATGGCATTGCTATTTTGATGGAGATTGCATTGAGTTTGTAGATTGCTTTATGTAGTAGGGACAATAACAATATTGATTCTTCCAGTCCACAAGGATGGAGTACCTTTCCATTTTTTTGTTTCTTCTTTAATTTCCTTCATCAATGTTTTATAGTTTCCATTATACAAATTTTTTATTTCTTTGGTTAAGTTTATTCCTAGGTATTTTATTTTATTGGTAGCTATAATAAATGGGATTACTTTTTGGTTTCTTTTTCAGGTTACTTACTGTGGACATATAGAAATGCTACTGATTTTTGTATATCTAGTATCCTGCAAATTTACTGAATTTTCAGTTATAATAGGTTTTCTGTGGAGTTTTTAGTTTTCCCTAGATATAAGATCATATCATCTGCAAACAAGGATAATTTGAATTTTTCCTTTTTAATGTGGATGCTCTTTAATTTCTTTCTCTTGTCTGATTGCTGTAACTAGAACTTCCAGTACTATATTGAATAAGAGTTGCAAAAGTGAATATCCTTCTATTGATCCAGGTCTTACAGGAAAGGCTTTCAGTTTTTCCCCATTCAGTATAATACTAGCTACGGGTCTGTCATGCATGACTTTCATGGTGTTGAGGTAAGTTCTTTCAATGCCCAGTTTTTTGACAGTTTTTTTTTTTTTATCATGAAAATGTGTTGAATTTTATGGAATGGTTTTATTTTAACATTATTTGCAATAATTATACAATTTTTGTTTTCTGATCCGTTGTTATGATGTATTGCATTGATTCTTTTGTGTATGTTGAACCATCCTTGCATCCCCGGTTTGACTTCCACTTGACCGTGCTGAATAATCTTTTTAACATGTTGTTGAATTTGGTTTCTAGTATTTTGTTGAGAATTTTTGCCTCTATGTTCATCAGAGATATTGGCCTATAATTTTCTTTTCTTGTTGTATTTTTGGTATCAGGATGATACAGGTCTCATAGAATGAGTATGGGAGCAGTCCCTCCTCCTGGATTTTTTTGCAGTAGTTTAAGTAGGATTGGTATCATTTCTTCTCTGAATGCTTGGTAGAATTCATCAGCAAAGGCCTCGGGGCCCGGGCTTTTCTTTGATGGAAGACTTTTCATTACTGTTTCTATCTCACTACTTATTACTGGTTTATTCAGGCTCTGGGTTTCTCCCTGATTCAATGTTGATGGGTTGCAGGTGTCTAGCAATTTATCCATTTTTTGTAGATTTTCCATTTAATGGCATGTATTGCTTACAGTAGTCTCTAATCCTTTAGATTTCTGCAGTATCAGTTGTAATGTCACCTTTTTCAACTCTGCTTTTATTTATTTGAGTCATCTTTCTTTCTTTTATTTTCAGATTAATATGAGGATACAAATAATTAGGTTACAATGTTTACATTTGTTAGGTGAATTTCCCATCGTAGTTGTGCCCTCACCTACCTCACCTAGGAGGTGTGCCATCTACCCTTACATTGTGCCCATTAGGTGGGAACACACCAATCCCCCTTCCTCTTCTCCCCTCCACTTTCCCTCCCCACGACTTGAATTAAATTGAGTTTTTCTCTTGTGTGGGTGTGTATTAATTCATCTACTGGCTTTGTATTAGTATTGAATATGTTGGATACTTGCTTTTCCATTGTTGTCATACTTTACTGAAGAGACTGTTCTTCAACTCTATCCAGGTTAATACAAAAGGTGTAAAATCTCCATCTTTTTATAGCTGAATATTATTCCTTGGTGTACATATACCACAGTTTATTAATCCATTCATGGGTTGATGGGCACTTGGGTTGATTCCACATCTTGGTGATTGTAAGTTGAGCTGTGATACGTCCTCATGATAAAATTTTTTTTTTCTTCTGGGTAGATGTCTAATAATGGGATTATAGCATCAAATGGAAGGTCTATTCTGAGTTCCTTAAGGTTTCTCCATACTTTTTTTCAAAGAGGCTGTATTAGTTTGTAATCTCACCAACAGGGAAAAGTGCTTCCTTTTCTCTACAACCATGCCAACATCTGCAGCTTTGGGACTTTGTGTTGCAGGTTACTCTCAAAGGGTTTAGGTGATATCTGAAGGAGGTTTTAATTTGTATTTCTCTGATGATTAGGGACATTGAACATTTTTGCGTGTGTTTTTTGGCCATTCATCTGTTTTCTTCAGAGATCATTTTTTCTCTTGTAGTCTTGCTAAAGGTATGTTAATTTAGTTTGTCATTTCGAAAGACCATCTTTCCATTTTGTTGATCTTCTGTATTTTTTCACTTTCAATTTCATTTATTTATGTTCAATCTTTATTATTTCTTTTCATCTACTAGTTTTGGGTTTGATTTGTTCTTGTTTTTATAGTTCTTTGAGATGCATCATTAGGTTATTTGAAGATTTTATCCTTTTTTGATGTAGGTGCTTATTTCTCTAAACTTTCCTCTTGTTACTGCCTTTGCTGTATTACTAAGTTTTGATATGCTATGTTTTCATTTTCATTTGTTTCAAGAAATGTTTAAATTTCCTTCTTAATCTCTTTCTTGACCTACTTCTCATCCAGAGACATATTGTTTAATTTCCATGTCGTTATATATTTTCTAATGTTTCTCTTGTTATTGATTTCTAGTTTTATCCCACTGTGGTTAGAGAAAATACTTGGTATGATTTCAATTTCCTTGAATTTTTTTGACTTTTTTTGTGGCCTAACATATGCTCTATCCTTGAGAATGATCCATGAGCTGAGGAGAACGTGAATTCTGCAGGTGTCAGATGAAATGTTCTGTGAATATCTATTAGGTACATTTGGTCGATAGTGTAGATTAACTTCAAGGTTTCTTTGTTGGTTTTCTGTCTGGATGATCTGTCCAATGATGAAAGTGGAGGGTTGAGTCTCCAACGATTTTTATATTGAATTCTCTCTTTCTCTCATCTCTTACATGTGTGTGTGCTGATAATATTATAGCATTGGTCCAGTGTTGGGTGCATATGTATTAAAAATTGTTATATACTTTTGCTGAATTGACCCTTTTTGGCTTTCTTTGTCTCTTTTTACAGTTTTTGTCTTGAAATCTATTTTATCTGGCTACCTCTGCTCTTTTTAGGTTTCCATGTGCATGAAATTATCTTTTTCCGTTCTTTAATTTTGTCTGTGTGTCTCTATAGATGAAGTGGGTTTCTTGCAAACAACATGTAATTGGCTTTTGGTTCTTTAATCTATTCAGCCATTTGATTTTTTGTTTGTTTGTTTGTTTTTTGAGACAGAGTCTCATTATGTCACTCTCGGTAGAGTGCCATAGTGTCACAGCTCACAGCAACCTCAAACTCTTGGGCTTAAGCGATTCTCTTGCCTTAGCCACCCAAGTAGTTGGGACTAAAGGCGCCCGCCACAACACCCGGCTATTTTAGTTTTGTAGTTGTCATTGTTGTTTGGCAGGCCCAGGCTGGGTTTGAACCTGCCAGCCCTGGTGTATGTGGCTGGTTGCCTAGCTGCTGAGCTACAGGCGCTAAGCCCACGCCATGGCTTTTGATTAATGTGTTTAGTCCATCCATATTCCATGTCATTATTAATAGGTAAGGACTTGCTACTGCCATGTTGTTATTTCATTTCTGGGTGTTTTCTGGTCCTTCATTTCTTTTTAATTCCTTCCTATTTTCCTTTGTTAAAGTGATTTTCTCTCTGATAGTGTGTTTTAATTTCTTGCTTTTTGTGTGTGTGTGTGTGTATCTGTTGTAGGTTTTTTGGCTTGAGGTTACTATGAGACTATAAAAAACGTTTTATAACCAATTATATTAAACACATGACAACTCTGCTTACAAACAAATAAGCAAGCAAAAAGAAATGAACAGAAATTCTACCCTTCAACTCCATCTACTGCTCTGCTTTTTAATTTTTTGTTGTTCCCATACGTATTTTTTTATACCATCTGTCTCTTAAAAATTACTGTGGTTATTTTTGATAGGCTTGTCCTTTAGTCTTTCCACCCAAGATGTAAGTGGGTTACACACCACAGTTATAGCAGTGGGCACTGTTATTGGTGTACTCACTGTTACGTTAAGTTGTACGCCTTCAGTTCATTGCTTATAGAACAGGTCTGGTGTTGATGAAAGCCATCACACGTTTATCTGGGAAAGTCCTTATTTCTTCTTCATGTTTGAAGGATATTTTTGCAAGATATAATAGTTAGGCTTTTAGTTTCTTTCCTTCAGCCTTTTCAATATGTCATGCCTCTCCTGCCCTCTAGTCTGCTGCCAGATGTATATGTTACTTTTTCTTTTTTCTTGCTTCTCTGAGGAACTTTTCTTCAACCTTTGGGAGCTTGATTATTAAATGCCTTGAGGTAGTCTTTGAGTTAAATCTGTGTGGTATTTCATGACCTTCTGATACCTAAATATTGACATCTTTCTCTAGGTTTGGGAAGTTCTATGTTATTATTTCTTTG
Organism: Loris lydekkerianus; assembly: GCA_963574355.1. Classification (NCBI taxonomy): domain Eukaryota; kingdom Metazoa; phylum Chordata; class Mammalia; order Primates; family Lorisidae; genus Loris; species Loris lydekkerianus. The sequence continues at coordinate 38,932 of CAUYPK010101567.1, read as the reverse complement.
AATAAACCTTTTACCCCAATCTCTCTTTCTACCCTCTCTTTAAGGCCAATTATTCTTAGATTTACCCTTTTGTGGCTATTTTCTAGATCTCGTAGGCCTGCTGCGTTCTTTTTCATTTTTTTCTTTTTTGACTGCGTATATTTTAAATAGCCTATGTTCACACTCACTTGTTCTTTCTTGGACAGTTGTACTGAGACTCTGATGCATTTCTCAATTTATCAATTGATTTCCTAAAAATCAGAATTTCTGCTTGATTTTTAAAAATTATTTCAATGTCTTTGTTAAATTTCTCTGATAGGCGTCTTTTCTTTTTCTTTTTCTTTCTTTCTTTCTTTTTTTTTTTTTTTTTTTGAGATAGTGTCTCACTATATCTCCCTTGGTAGATTGCCATAGTGTCACAGCTCACAGCAACTTCAAACTCTTGGGCTTAAGAGATTCTCTTGCCTCAGCCTCCTAAGTAGCTGGGACTAGAGGTGCCCGGCACAACGCCCAGCTATTTTTTGTTGTGGTTGTCATTATTGTTTAGCTCTCCCAGGCTGGGTTTGAACCAGCCAGCCTGGGTGTATGTGGCCAGCAGGGCTCTACCCACTGAGCTGTGGGCGCCGCCTCTGATACGCTTCTGAATTCCTTGTTTGTCTTGTCTCGAAATTCTTTGAGCTTCTTCAGCACAGCTATTTTGAATTCTTTTTATGAAAGGTTGTGTATCTCTGTCACTCTGGGATTGGCCCCTGGTACCTTCTTTAGTTCATTTGGTGAGGTTGTGTTCTTCTGGATGTTCCTGATGCTTGTGGATATTTGTCAATGTATGGGCATTGAAGAGTTAGGTATTCATTTTAATATTCTCAGTCTGGGCTTGTTTGAACCCATCCTTCTTGAGAAAGCTTTCCAGATATTCAAAAGTAATTGAATGTTGTGATCTAAGTCTTTGGTCATGGCAGCTATATCAGAACTGGGGGTACCCAAAGCCCAGCAATGCTCTTATGCCTGAGACTCCTGGTGGTACTGCCTTGGTGAACATGGGTAAGATGCAGGAGAATTCCCTGGACTGCCAGGCAAAGTCCCTTGCTCTCTGTGCTGGAGTTGGGCTGCTGAAGTTGGGGGAGGAATGACGTGGGCACTCCCTCAAGGCTGCCAGTGCCAAGTCACTTCTAAAGCCAGCCCAGGCTCACCCAAAGCTTGTGATGACTGTTGCCTGGCTACCTCTGATGTTTACGCAAGGGCCAAGGGCTCTGTAGTCAGCAGATGGTGAATCCTGCCAGGACTGGGTCCTTCCCTACAGGGGATCATGTTCCCTGCTGGCCCAGGGTGAGTCTAGAAATGCCATGCATAAACTAAGCCTGGACTGAGGGTCTTCAGGAGTCAGGTACTTTATTTTACTGTGGTTGAGCTGGTACCCAAGTTCTCCAGCTGGGTGAACTCTTCCCTGTCCCCAGTCTTCTTCATGAAGGAAGTCTCCCTGAGTTGTGCTGCCTGCATTTGGGGAAGGGGTGACCCAGGCATTAGCTTGGCTGCCACTGCTGGTATCTCATTTGGTCACGTGCATCCCAAGACCACTGGCTCTGAACCAGCACAGCCACAAGAATTGCCCAAGGACAATTGTAGCCTTTGTGATCTGACTGCCTTGTGAATTTGTTCCAGATCTCAGGCTGCTTTTTGTCAGTCAGGACTGGGGCGAGCCTGAACTCCAGTTTCAGGGAGGAGGATTCCCTTTGGCCAGGCCAGTTTGAATGCTCCTTCCATGGGCACTGGCAGAATTCTGCCCTGTGCTATGTTCCCCTGGGCTAGGGTGGCGCTGAGATTCGATCCAAAACTGCACAGCTGCGTCACTGTCCCTCCCCGAGGCCCACAGCTCCTCTCTCCTCTTTACCTGCTAGAGGCAGTCCCAGACTACCTTTTCTGCCCTCTTCAGTATCTTCTTACTTGATACAACATTAAAACCACGGAGCATGATCGCTCACCTGATTTTTGATTCTTCTGAAGGTGCTTGTTTGTGTGTGTGTAGTTGTTGAATGTGGTGTTTGTGTGGAGGGACATCACTGGAGGTTTCTACTCAGTCATCTTGTTCCCACAAACCCTGTTTCTGAATGTCATATTTAAGCATTCGAGCAGAGCTGGAAGTTTCTGACAGGGCATTAGAAGGGAGTTCATCTTTATGGGGTCTTCTATGTACTAAGCACTGAGCTAGAACTTGACCCAAAGTCTTTACCTATAGACTCAGTTACTCTTCACACCAGTGGAGCGCAGTTTTTTATCATTCTCTTATTTTTTTTGTATTTATTTAGACAGAGTCTCACTCTGTTGCCCAGATAGACTGCCATGTCATCGTAGCTCACAGCAACCTCAGTCATTTGGGCTCAGGCGATCCTCCTGCCTCAGCCTCTTGAGTAGCTGGGACTACACAATGCCTGGCAAGTTTTTCTTTTTAAAGGAAGAAATTTGAGCATGACTGCTTCATGGTGGTGGACTAGCTCCTAAACTCCTGCCCTTCCTACTACCACAATAGTGCAAGATTTAAAATCCATGCTATGAGAGGACTGCTGTGGAAACCAGGCATAACGATAGTTACTTAAAAAATTCATGAAGGACCATCAGGTCGAATGGAAGAAAAAGTACCCAATGTACTCAGCCCTACTATGAAACTAATGTAGGGCTTTCACATGAAAGCTATAACCCAGTTACAACCTAAGACTAGGGGGAATGGGGAGAGGGAGGGGAAGGAGGGGGGAGGATGGGTAGAGGGAGGGTGATTAGTGGGATCACACCTGTGGTGTATCTTATAAGGGTATATGTGAAACTTAGTAAATGTGGAATGTAAATGTCTTAGCACAATAATTAAGAAAATGCCAGGAAGGCTATGTTAACTAATGTGATGAAAATGGGTCAAACGGTCTATGAAGCTAGTGTATGATGTCCCATGATAATACCAATGTACACATTGATACACATATACACATACCATACACATTTTATGATTTAATACAAAAAAAAAAAAAAAAAAACAAGGATCGTCAGGTCCAGGGAATCAAATTTAAGAAACAAACAGAAGTTGGTATCAGGAGGAACTTTCTATTAGAAGGGTGATTCAGGGCGCAGATGTCTTCACTCCTTCTGAGTGTCTCCTCACTGGAGGTGAGGCTGTGTCCCCTCAGCTGGGACATTGCTGGGCACTCTGGACCAGTCTCCAGCTGCCGGAAGTTGCGAGTCTGGGCCTGTAGCGGTCCTCTGAGCACTGGAGCCCATTTCACCTGTAGCTGACACACGATGACTAATGGGATCATGCCCCAGCTATTACCCCTGGAGTGAGATAACTGTGCGGTGCGTGACCCCTGCTGTTTCGCAGAGCTGCCCAGCAGGGTGACAGTCTGGTTGGTGGAAACTTGCTTCCTTGTCTTTTTCTCGCCACTGTCTTGCTTCTCAGCCTGGTTTCCCTGTTATAAGCTCCCAACAAGCCACTTGCACTCAAATCCTTGCCAGAGAGTCCACTTCTTGGGGGGCGTCCTAGTAAGGCAACCCCTAGGATTCATGAGCACTGGACCGAATGTCAAGGGATTTGGGCTTTCATCTGCCTTCTTGGCCATTTGCTTTTGGGCAATTCATTAACCGGCTGCTCGTTCTCTCACTTGTAAAGTAAGATCACTGGGCTAGATGAAATACATTTGTGTCATCTCTGTTCATGTCCATAAGCATGTCCACCTAGCACTTAGATTTGTGCAGTCCTTTATTCTACTCCTCCTCCACCTTTTTTTGAGACAGAGTCTCACTTTGTTGCCCTTGGTAGAGTGCTGTGGCATCATAGCTCACAGCAACCTCAGACTTTTGGGCTCAAGCAATTCTCTTGCCTCAGCCTTCTGAGTGGCTGAGACTGCCTACCACCCCTGGCTAATTTTTTATTTTTTATAAACATGGGCTCTCTTGCTCAGGCTGGTCTCCAACTACTGAGCTCAAGCAATCCACCTGCCTTGGCCTCCCAGAATGCTAGGATTACAGGTGTGAGCCACCACGCCTGGCCTTAGTCCCCCTTTTTATGAGGCAGCGTCTGGCTCTGTCCCCTAGGTTGGAGTACAGTCGTGTAATCACAGCTCACCACAAACTTGAATGCCTGGGCTCAAGTGATTCTCCAACCTCAGTCTCCTGAGTAGCTGAAACTGCCTACCACCCTGGCTAATTTTTTATTTTTTGTAAAAATGGGGTCTCACTATGTTGCCCAGGTTGGCCTCTAACTCCTGGCCTCAAGTGATCCTCCTGCCTCAGCCTCCCAAAATGCTGAGATTACAAGTGTGAATCATTGCACCTGACCCTTATCTGTTTTGAAAGACCCTTCACATCTATGTCTCATTTGATCCTCGAAATCCTTCTATGAATTAGACAAGAAATAAGTAACTTTGCCCATGTAAGAGATTAGATAATTAAACACCATAAAGAATTAGTTTTCCTTTTTATCTTATAAATTTTTTAACTGATTTGCTCATTTTGTCCCCTAATCTGAGTGATTTTCATACCTTATTGTTCTAATTTCCATTGCCAGCTTTGATATATAGAATAGATTTCCTATTTCTTGATGACCAGAAATTGTCTGGAATTATGGCTAAAATAAGAAGGGGTCCAGAGCCTTTGGAATATAACATGGCACCTTTAGCAGTCTATACTATGTTAAGTGCTGGGGAATAGGAATATGGAGGTGGACATCATCCCTGGGCGAGATGCAGGTAGGTATCATAACAGAATAAACAAAGTCTGGGTGCTCTGAGGGCTGGATGCATGTGTGTAAATGAGTGTGTATGTGTGTGTGTTTGATCTCTCTCTCTCTCTTTTTTTTTTTTTGAGACAGAGTCTCACTATGTCACCCTGGGTAGAGTGCTGTGGCATCACAGCCACAGCAACCTCAAATTCTTAGGCTTAAGCAATTCTCTTGCCTCAGCCTCCCAAGTAGCTGGGACTACAGGTGCCCTTTACAATGCCAACCTATTTTTTTTTATTGCAGTTGTTATTGTTTTTAGCAGGCCTGGGCCATGCTTGAACCCCCTGGCCTCCATGTATGTGGCTAGCACCCTACTCACTGAGCTACGGGTGCCAAGCCTGATCTCCATTCTGTTTCTAAAAGTGACACAGATAGACATTGAGCAAATATTTCTTTTCTTTTCTTTTTCTTTTTCTTTTTCTTTTTCTTTTTCTTTTTCTTTTTCTTTTTCTTTTTCTTTTCTTTTTTTTTTTTTTTGAGACAGAGTCTTATTTATCCCCTTGGTAGAGTGCTGTGCTGTGGCATCATAGGTCACGGCAACCTCCAACTCTTATTCTCAAGGAATTCTCTCGCTTCAGCCTCCCAAGTAGCTGGGACTACAGGCACCCGCCACAACACCTGGTTTGGAGACGGGCTCTCAAACTCCTGGGCTCAAGGGATCCACCCACCTCGACCTCCCAGAGTGTTGGGGTTACAGGCTTGAGCCACCATGCCCGATGAGCACGTATTTCTTACGTTCCCATGCATGCGTGCAACCTGGGATTTGGGGGAAATGCCATATTCTGGTTGCAGTGGTCAGGGCAGCTGTCCCAAGAAGATGGCGTCTGAGGTGACCCTTGAATGACTGTCAATATTTCAGTTGTCAGAGGGGCATGCAGGGGGCGTGGCACATACACACAGCAGAGACAAGGGCACTCAGATGTCTAAGAAGGTGGCCAAGGGACGTGTGGGGCTGATGCACAGTGTTCAGTTGGAGCATGGCCAGGAGCAGGAGCTCTGCTGGCCGCCATGAGCTGCTGAAGGTTCTGAGTGGGGGGAGAGGCCTGCGTGTCGTCAGGCGCCCGGGTGCAGGGCCCGGATGGAAGAAGCGACAGACAGGAGGGCCTGTATTAAGGGGGGTAAGAGAAAATAGAAAAGAAAGGATGGCTGCAGTGTCACAGGACAGTGGAAACGGCATACCTCATTTGGTTCCTGACCACACCTAGATGCAGAGAGGCCTGGGAATGTAGTCCCTAGCTGGGCAGCCACGTCCAGCCGGAGATTATTACCACAGAAGAAAGGAGGTCACCTGACAGTTTCTGTCACATCTGGTTCCATTCTGACTTCTAGACTGCAAGCTCTCCAAAGCAGGGACTGTGCTGTGTTCACCCCAGCACTTGGCACAAGTGTTTGGCACGTGCTAGATACTCCAAAAGCATGTTTTGGATGAATGAAGGCATAAACGAGAAAGTGGCCTTTTCTTCTTAATAGCTGCATGACTTCAAGCTCATCTCTCAGGCTCTCCAAACCTTCAACTCTCATCTACAAAGCTGGGCTATAATGTAGGCTCTGCCACCCCATGTTGTTTTGAAGATAAAATATGGTCATAAGGAAAAATCGTTTTATATTTCTCTGTAGTTTACAGAAGCACCTTGATATCTTGGATCTCCCTTGATTCCTACTAACTCTGAGGGTGCTATTATTTATTATCCCCATTTTGATGGGGGAAAGAGGCTGAGAGGGTTGAGGGCTGTGCTGAGTGTGAAGTGTCCCTTCAATTATCAAGGCTGGTGCGAAGGAAGGTGCTCGTGCTCAGGCCTGGGGGGTGGGAAGCTGTTACTCTGAGAGTCTGTTGTAACTGTGTTGACTCTGTTTAGTGAGAGGGTGCTTTCCAGAAGAAAACAGGAGAACTCTGCTGTAACTAACCATGGCGTTATAAAGAAGGGACGAGTAAAACTGACCCCATGGACTCCCTGGGTCGTCATTAGATGACCCTGTGTCATTCTGCAGAGAGGAAACCAGATGTCAGCACTCCACTGAGCCTTAGAGATCATTCTGGTGCAAATCCCTCTGTGGCCCAGAGACTTTTTGTAAGGTGACACTATTTGTGGTGTGACCAACCATCCTGGTTTGTGCTGAAATTCCCACCTCTCAGGAAATTCCTGAGTCCTGAGCAGGTCAGGCAAACTGGTAAAAGTTTTCCAGATGCCCAAGACTCCTTCATTCCAGAAAACTACTTACTGATCTCACTGACACTTTGCCCCTCCAAGCTTACATTTCTCATCTGTAAAATGGAAACAATAATACTGAACTCAAAGAGTTTTTGTGTGGATTAATTCAGATAGTACATGTGAAGGGCCACTGAGTTGTGGGCACCATGACTATCGTTATTACTTAGCAGGACTAGAAGCGGGCTATCCTGGCCTTTCAACTCCCTCTGTTTCTGTTACTCTGGGTGGCCTCTGTAGGCTTAAGCAGTCACCATTGTAGGGGCTTTTCTGCACATGAGAATATATTACTCTAATATAAAAATGAGAATTTTGGTAAACTTATATGCCTAAGTATTCTAGGTCTTTTTAGTGAACAAAAATCTTTTGCTGTCTTACACTAGAAGTCTCATTTTCCATGAGGAATTCAGTCTGTCGTTCAACTATAGCCAAAATGATTGCTTTTTTAGCTTATGAGAACAAATTGCCATCAAATGCACCATAAAATGGAAGGTGTATCTGGCACCAAGGTTTTAAGTGATGTTTGTGGTAGGGAGAATGGCTTCATTTCTTTCTTTCTTTCTTTTTTTTTCAGTTTTGCTTTTTCTGTTTTTTTGGTTTTTGGCCGGGGCTGGGTTTGAACCCGCCACCTGCAGTATATGGGGCCGGCGCCCTACTCCTTTGAGCCACAGGTGCTGTCCTGGCTTTATTTCTTATATTGTCTTCAATTATATATAATAAAGACTATTTGGGACACAGCTACTCTCTGACCACATTGTCTGTTGCTGCTGCCTACGTGAATACCCTGGATTGCATTACACAGAGAGAAACAGAATCCGGGATTTCATGCTAGGTTTGGAAGACTCTCTGTTCCCCTGTTGTAGTGTTCTGAGTGGGCGTTTCAACTCTGAAACCCCGAACACTGAGCCCCTCAAACAGAGTCTCTCTGTATCTCAGTGGGAAACTCTTGGCTTCTCTTTTTCAGTTTCTTCAGCTGTAAACAGGAATGCAAATAATTCCTTCTGGCCCAGGGATTCTTTGAGGTAGTCTACAAAGTTACACAAAGATGAAAAGCCCTGTAGTGACAATGCTGGACACAGCTCAGAGTTCAGTGAAATTAAAAAAAAAGACCTAAAAGGTACAACCTCCAAGAGGAAAAGTCCAAAGTGCTCTCTGCTTAAACTGTGATACTTGATGCATAAACTTGGGGGATCCATTTCTCTTCAGCTTCCTGGGGTGATCTAGGAAATCCTTTTTCTACTCTTTCCCCTCAAAGTTCTCTCTGTTGTGCTTTTTTAGGATTCACTTCACAGCCCCCTCCTCTTTTTTTCAACTGTAGTAAAGAAAAAAATATTCAGTGCAGCTTCCTTGCTGACGGCAGAGAACAAATCTGTATCTCTTTGGAAGTTTGTTGATCAAAAGCTTTGTGTCATCTGTGTATAGTACATTTTTCTGAGGGGAAAGGCAGCGTAATCAAGAATGCTTCTCTTCTGAGAGGAAAAAGAGGAAAACAGATGTATCATGTGTGTAACGGGACTGTGTTTCTAAAACAAAATCAAGAGCTTGGGAGAGTTAGAATAGGGATCTCTCTGCAAATGTGTGGAGATAGTGGTGGCTGGAAGAGAGCTCCCCACATTCCAGGGTTTTTGGTGTGATGGCAAAAAGCAGATGAAACGTGTCAATAAAATCTGGCATTTATTAGAGAGATAAGAAAGTCTGGAGTAAATATACCCAAGTAAGATAAGAAAAGGCAAACAGGAACATTTCTGGACCCTGATATCTACTTCTTCCTTGGGTCTGATGGTACCTGTGTTACTTATTTAAAATTTATAATATACAGTAGAACCTCCATAGCTGACCCCCTCCCTGTACTGACCCTCTACCTGCACTGACCACCTCCTAAAGCTGACCTAATTTTCAAAGACCAGACATGTGCCACCTGTGCTGAGGCCTGGTTCTTCATGCTGACCAACGTGTATGGTGACCAGCCTGTCATAGTCCTGTGGGTGGTCAACTCGCAGAAGTTCTACTGTGTTTACTTAAACCGATTGTTGGTTTTGAAGTTGACTTTATAGTGTATATAAATCATACTAGATAATAGGTCTTTAGCTTTACTATTAAAAAAAGTAATAGGCAATGGGTTGTATAGTGCATTTTCTCTAGGGAATGAAGTCCACAAAAATATGAACCATAAGCATTTTGCTATTTATCAAAACAAAACAAAAAACACAGACATAGAGAGAATTGGCTGCTTCTCCTCCCACCAGTGTCTCTTCCATAGCTGTTTGTGTTCCTTAGCTGTGTGGGACAACTAGTCTCCAAGTCACTTACATTTTCTGGTGGCAAAATCCAGTATAATCAGCACACTTCAAGTTGTTCCTTGTATTCTGTAGTTAAGGGAAGAGGCAGCCGAGAGAGGTATCTGCTTCCAGATTTTGGTTTTCAGTCATGTTTTCAGATTTCATAGTTCTGAATGGGTTTGTTGCTGGCTTCCTGATTAGATATTTAGGTTGAAGGAGGAAAAATATTTTGTATTGACAAAGGATCAAGAGCAGATGTCCTCCAAGGCCTCCTGCATATATTTCAACTTACATCTGTGTGCTGTGAGGAATTCTCTCAGAGCCAAAAAGGGGTCTGTGTCTGCTAAGTGTGGGGAGTTTGGTAGATTTTGCAAACAAAAATAACATTTTTTTGTGTTATCACTGTTGGTTTTTCCCTCTCTCTTCCTGAGTATGTTGGGTGTGTTTACTTCACGAGCTTATTTAAGGTTGAATGTGGAGCTGTCTCAAGTCTGGGGCAGCCACTGCTTTTTACATCCACATGTTTCCTTAGGAGATTTAAATTGGTAGTGAGGTTATTTTAAAATGGTGGCTATTGGAGAATAGGTCCATGGAAACAGGGTAGCTGTCAGGTAAATTTGATCAAGGTGGAATGTCAAGTTGGATCACTGGAGAGTCAAGACCCCCAAAATAGATCCTCTTTGGTGTCCAAAATAAATCCAGATTGCATATCTCCATTGCTCTCCCATGCTGGGAGGTTGCCAGCTCTCAGTGTAGAAAAGGCTCACGCACGCTGGTAAATGTCAACCCGGCTAATCGTTATTTCTAGATGACAAATTGTAAACATGGTTTGTTCTCTGGAAATGAAGGTTAATTGCGTGAGGCAGAATGGATGAAAACATGGGCTGTAAGTACTGATGCCTTCAAAGGCCATACTCGTGTGGCGGTGAGTGAGGCGGGCCTGGGGTCAGGGTGAGGAGACACTGGGGCTCTCGGGGAGCTGAGGGGGGCCCCCCCGAGGTCCCCCAGGGCCTGCTCCTCAGCTCCAGCTCTCCGCTGCTTTCCTTCATGAGGGCTCAGTGTTGCCAGATCAGTTAATTTTTTTGCAAAACAAGCGGGAAATTCAGATTTTTATGTGAAGTGTCTTAAATTGTAAATGTTGGTTTAAACTTCTTAAAATGCTATAAATTCAGTGTGTAAATGCTTTAGAAGGCCAAATATGGCCACTGCCATTTCAAGAACCTGAAGAACTACCCCATTCCCAACCCACAGGTTGTTTTCCCAGGAGCCTCAGTTGTGTCTTTTGTATAAGAGGACAGACACTGGACTGGGCTGGGGAGACTGGGTACGGCTGCGCCCTTAACCTCTCCCCTCCTCAGCTTTGTAAGCCATCTATCAATTTCTAATACACATTCTACCTATCTCACAGATTAAGTTCACCTACTAATACTCATTGAAAACTTACTTGATCATAGGCTACTTTATTTAATCCTCAAGAAATTTTTTAAAGGCAACTGCATTATTTTATTATTTTTTATTTCAGATTGATAGGAGGGTGGAAATGTTTAGGTTACATTGGTCTCAATTCTAAGGTAAAGTTCAAGTTGTAGAAGAGCCCTTCACTCAGGGGGCTTGCCGAACACCCTCATATTGTGCATATTAGGTGAGATCTCACTAATGGCCCTCCCCCTTCCTTTCCTCTCCCCCTTGCTAGACTATATTTGTGTTTTATCTTTCGTGTGGGCATGTAGTTGTTTATATATTGGTTTCATATTAGTATTGAATACATTGGATACTCACCCCCCCATTCTTGTGATACTTTACTAAGAAGAATGTGTTTCAGCTTCATCCAGGTACATGCAAAAGATGTTAAGTCTCCATCTTTTGTTATGGCTAAATAGTTCTCCACGGTATACGTGTATCCCAAAGTTTGTTAATTCATTCACCAATTGATGGGCCCTTGGGTTGCTTCCACCATTGGCAATTGTGAACTGAGCTGTAATAAATATTCTGGCAAAATGATTTTTTTTTCTTTTGGGTAGGTACCTAGTAATGGAATCGTGGGATTGAATGGAAGGTCCACTTTTCGTTCTCTGAAAATTCTCCATCCTTCTTCCCACAGAGCTGGTATTAGTTTGCAATCCCACTAGCAGTGCTCAAGAAGTCTGTAAGAGGTGGATATTCCTAACTTGTACAGAGATAAAGACACTGAGATTCTGCAAATTTTAAGGAACCTGCTCAGAGTCATAGATTTTCAGGTCATATTTTCTAAGTTTTAGTTCTATTTTCATTGTGAAAGCAATTTGTAATAGGTAAGGAGTCATAGTCCATTTATTAATAAATCACCGTTATCATCACTAATGGCAACAAGAACATTATTTTGGCCTTTTCTTTTTTCTTTTTTTTTTTTTAAACAGAGTCTCACTATGTTGGCCTGGGTAGAGTGCTGTGGTGTCAAACTCTTGAGCTCAAGCAATTCTCTTGTCTCAGGCTCCCAGGTAGCTGGGACTACGGGCACCTGCCACAATGCCTGGCTATTTTGTTTTTGTTGTTGTCATTGTTTGGCAGGCCTGGGGCGGGTTCGAACTTGCCAGCTCTCGTGTGTGTGGCTGGCGCCCTAGCCACTGAGCTACAGGTGCCAAGCCTATTTTAGCCTTTTCTTACCAAGAATTTAAATACAATATATACAGATAGACTCTGACCTAGGCAAGCTATTTTATGTCTCTAGATTTCAGTTTTCTTAATTCTAAAAGGGAGAAGTAAGACTTGAGCAGAGGTGGCAAATTGGTGTTTTGAGGGTTGTATTTAGCTCAGTGGAGTTTGGTTGAGAATAGACACTTTTGTTTTTCACTTTCTTACAAAAGCGGGTTGCGATATACATGACATCCAATAAAGCACACATATTTTCGAGTGCACAATTTGGCAAATTTTGACACGTACATGCACATATGAAAACCAGCACCACAATCAGGGTAACAACCATTTCTATCACCTGCAGAAGTTTTCTTACTCCTCTTTGTAACCCGTTCTTGCCTCTCTGGCCCTTGCTCCTAAATAACAATGCATCTGCTTTCTTTCACAGAACGTTAGTGTGCATTCCCGAGAATTCTGTGTAAGTGGAATCGTACAGGAGGCACTTTTCGTTCTGTCTGTCTTCTTTGACTCAGCTTACCCGTTTGCTGTCTATCCCTGTCGTGGTGTGTGTTGTGAGTTCCCCTCTTTACACTGCTGATTGGAGGCCCGCTGTGTGGATGTGCTGTGGTTTGTCTATTCACTCACCTGTTGATGGACACTTGGCTTTTTCCACACTGGAGCTGTTACAAATATAGTTGCCGTGACCATTCATGTGTAAGTGTTCATCTATGAACATATACTTTCATTTCTCTAGGGAAAAAGCCTAAGAATGGTATAGCTAGATCATACAATAGGTATATGTTTTACTTGTTAAGAAGCTACCAAAATCTTTTCCAAAATTGTACCATTCTATATTCCCACCAGCAGTGTACGAGAATTCCACTTTCCCCTGTTCTCGCCAATACTTGGATGAGCAGTCTTTTGAATTTCCATTCTAATATGTAGGCAAAGGCCAGGCACAGTGGCTCACGTCTGCAATCCCAGCACTCTGGGAGGCCAAGGCAGGTGGATCCCTTGAGCTCAGGAGTTCAAGACCAGCCTGAGCAAGAGCGAGATCCCATGTCTAAGAACTAGCCAGGCACTATGGCGGGTGCCTGTAGTCCCAGCTACTCTGGAGCCTGAGGCAAGAGAATCGTTTGAGCCCAGGAGTTTGAGGTTGCTGTGAGCTGTAACACCATAGCACTTTACCAAGGGTGACAGAGGGTGACTCTGTCTCAAAAAAAGAAAAAAAAAAAATTGTAGGTAGTGGTACCTTATTATTTTAATTTGGGTAATGATGTTGAACAACTTTTCTTGTGTTTATTTGTGTATCTTCTTTGCAGATGTGTCTGAGTCTTTTGCTCATTTTTATTGTTTGCTTTCTTATTACTGAGTTTTGAATGTTCTTTATATATTCCTGACACAAGTTTCTTATCAGATAAATGACTTACACATATTCTCTCCCAGTCTGTGGTCTGTCTTTTCATTCTCTTGTCAATGTCCTTTGATGAGCAAGAGTTTTTTAATTTTGGGCAGCGCCTGTGGCTCAAAGGGATAGGGTGCCAGTCCCATATGCCAGAGGTGGCAGGTTCAGACCCAGCCCCGGCCAAAAAAAAAAAAAAAAATGACAAGAGTTTTTTAATTTTTATAAAGTCAAGTTTGTCAGTTTATTCTTTTAGGGATTTTGCTTTTGGCATCATTAATCAAGAAATATTTGCCTACTTCAAGATTACAAAAGTTTTCTCCCATATTTTCTATCTACTTTTCCTATAGAATTCTACATAATTTTTATATTCCTTGACACCACTTAAAGCTTGGAAGATTTCACATAAGAAATTTGAATTTCTAGTTACTCTTAAAAATGAGAAAGCTGGGAAATCTGGCCACAGGATGATGCCTGACTGGGTCTAAATGATGCTCCAGTTTCCTGAGGTCCCACTGGGCTGCTGCAGACAGACATTCCCTCCCTTGGAACTGTGAGTGCCTAGATGGACCACCCCACGGCTAGATGCTCTCCACAACCCTTTGTTCTTTCTGCAGCTCAATAAAGTTTTCATTTATTATACTTGTGAGCCTCCTTTGAAGATTAAGAGAGTGAGCTGCCCTGCAGTGGATCTGAACTCAACCTGGAGGATCTGAAAGGGTCATTGGAGTTAGTATTTTCTGCCTTAAAGGTGGAGTTTAACGATCTGGGGCATTTTCTGCAGTAGTTTAAATCTGCAAAGCAGTGAATGAATTTGATTTCGCTCTGGACACCTGCCTACTCTCCAAGTCTTTCTCATTTGTTTTCTGCTGTGAATTTTAAAGAAAATTTTAAAGTATGAGAATGTACCATAAAATGCACACATCCTTTTTTAAAAACATTTTTCGGTTTTTGTTTTTTTTTGGGATTTTTTTGTATTTATTTTTTGCTGTTGTCGTTTTAGCTGGCCCAGGCCAGGTTTGAACCTGCCAGCCTCGGTGTATGTGGCCGGCACCCTACCCACTGAGCTATGGGCACTGCCCAAAATGCACATATCTTAAAATGTACATTTTAGTAAGCTTTGGAAACGTAACTACCACCCAGTTATGATATATAATATTTCTATCACCTGTGAAATTTCCCTCCTGTTCCTCTCCCATCCCTCTAGAGTAAATCATTAATAAAATTTCTAAACATAAACGAGTTTTATCTGTTTTTACAATTCATGAGAATAAAAACACAGTGTAGGTATTCTTTTGTGTGTGACCTCTTCCTCTAGCACACATAATATTTTGAGATTCATCTATGATGGTGCATTCATTAGTAGTTTATTTCCTTTTATTAGTGAGCAGTATCCCATGAAGTGAATATATCACATTTACTTATTTTCGTTGGACATTTGGGTTGTTTCCAGTGTTCTGCTATTATGAACAAAGACACAATGAACTTTGTGTACTCACCTTGGAGTATTCATCTATTTTTATTTCCTTTGGGTAAATATCTCAGAGTGAAATTGTTGGGTCAAAAGGTAGGTATATATTTAGCTTTATAAGAAGTTTCCAAAAAGCATATTAGTGATATAACGTTTTTCCCTCTCACTGGTAATACCAACAATATATAAAAAAAACAATTGCTCTCCATCTTGCCCAACATTTGGTATTTTAGTCTCTTTAGTTGTAATCATTCTAGTGGACATATAACTGTCTTGTTGCTCATTGTCATTTTAATTTGCATTTTCCTGATGACTACTGACATTAAGCATTTTTTTCGTGAGTTTATTGACCATTTACATCCATGTATTCTCTTTTATGAACTGTCTGTGCAAACCTTTGCTCATTTAGAATATTGAGTTGCTTATTTTTTTATCAACTTTAGGAGGTCTTTCTGTAATCTGGGCATGCACTATGTTAAATGTATGTATGCAGTTCATATATTCTCTCAGTCTGGGGCTTGTTTTTTCATTAAAAAATTTTTTTTTTCTTGAGCAGATGGTTTTAATTTTTGCTGAATTCCAATTTGTCAATTTTTTATTTTACTTAGGCCCAAATACAAAGTTATTCATCTATATTTCATTCTATAAGCTTTATAATTTTGTAAAATTATAACTATCTCTTTATAAATATAATATCTTTTATATTTAAGCCTTAGTTAATCTCAAATTAATTTTTCTGTCTGATACATCATAAGGGACAGGTCAGGATTCAGTTATTTCAGCATTTGTTAGATTTTCCTTTTTCACTGAATGACACTGGTTCCTGTGTAGAAAAGTCACTGGTCTGTGTTCTTGTAATACTGTTTATGACTTTTGTGTGTGACCTCTTCTACTTTTCCTATAGAATTCTACATAATTTTTAAATTATGTTCTGTTCCATTGACATATTTTTCTGTCTTTATGCCATATTTATAGTGTCTTACCTTTTAATTTATAGCACAGTACAGCTGTCCATCTATCTAGACCTTCGGTATTTCTTTCAATGTTTTGCAGTTTTTCACTTCAGGGATCTTTGTATTTCTTTTATCGGATTTATTAGTGGATTCTTAATGTTTTTTGGTGCTATTCTAAATGGAATTTACTTTAAAATTTATTTAAAGACATATATGAATTTTTGTATATTGGTCATTTATCCTGAGACCTCACTAAATTCACTTATCAAATTTAGTAGAAGGATTAAAAAAGTTGTTGCTGTGTTGATTCTTTTGGGTTGCCTATATCTGCCATCCTGTTACCTCCAAATAAAGAGTTTTTTTTTTGTTTTTTTTTTTGCAGTTTTTGGCTGGGGCTGAGTTTGAACCTGCCACCTCCGGCATATGGGGCTGGCGCCCTACTCCTTTGAGCCACAGGCACCACCCCAAATAAAGAGATTTTTACTTCTTTCCCAATATCGATGTCTCTTATTTCTCTTTCTTGCCTTATTCACAGCATGGCTAGCCCTCCAGAGTGGTACCGAATGGGACTGGTGAGTATGAACGTCCTTCACTGTGTCCCCCACATTGTGGGAACATTTCTTTTTCTTTTTTTTTAGAGACAGAGTCTCACTCTGTTGCCCTCAGTAGAGTGCTGTGGCATCACAGCTCACAGCAACCTTCAGCTCTTGGGCTTCTGTGATTCTCCTGCCTCAGCCTCCCAAGTAGCTGAGACTACAGGCACCCGCCACAACGCCCGGCTATTTTTTTTGTTGTAGTTTGGCTGGGACTGGGTTCAAACCCGCCACCCTTGGTATATGGGGCTGGCACCCTACTCACTGAGCCACAGGCGCCTCCCAACATGTTTAATAGTTCATCATCAAGTATGATACTAACCCTAGGTTTTAGTCTGTCTTGATGAGTATTCTGTGGGTGCTTAACAAGAATGTGTACTCCTCACTTGCTGGACATAGTGTTTCATAAACATCTACTAATCAGGTCAGTTGTTACTGGTCAGGTCTTCCATGTCCTGACTGATTTTCTGGGTTTTCTCTATACTTTTCTCTCTCTCTATTGCTAAGAGGGATGTACTCAAGTCTCCAACTATTATTGTCCATTTTCTAGTCTCCTTTTAGCTTTGTTAATTTTTGCTTCCCATGTGCTTTCAAGCTCTGTTATTGAGAATGTACATATAAATATACAAAAATTTAGGATTTTTATATGATCTACATGATTCTTGGTCTTAAAGACTATTTTGTCTGATGATAGCACCACACAAATATTTAAAATAATTGCTGTTTGTGTTGTGTATCTGTTTTATGTTTTTGCTTTCAATCTGTGCTTTTATATTTCAACTCAATTTTATCTCTTAAATACAGTACACAGAGAAGAGTCCCCACAACTTTGGACTCTACTCCCACAGAGGGAATTCCTCCTCTAAGCTCACAAGACTCCCATCACATTTGACAACTATGATTGCTGTCCAGTTACCTTAGATTCCTCATGCCAAGAGGCCAATAGGCAAAACAAGGGAATTACCATCCTGGCAAGAGTAATTGGCCCTTACCATCAGCAGGGGGTGTTTCTGTTTGTTTTGTTTTATAGACAGAGTCTTGCTCTATTGCTCAGGCTGGAGTGCAGTGGCACAATCATGGTTCACTACAGCCTCAAACTCCTGAGCTCCCGCCATCCTCCCTTCTGCCTCAACAGAGGTATCTGGGACTACAGGTGCATGCCACCATGCCTGGCCAACTTTTTTCTTTTTTTATTCTTTTTTTTTTTTTTTTTTTTTTTGGTAGAGACAGGGGTCTTGCCATGTTGCCCAGGCTGGTCTCGAACTCCTGCCTGCAAGTGATTGTCCTGCCTCAGCCTCCCAAAGTGCTGGAGTTACAGACATGAGCCACCATGCCTGGCTGGGATACCGATTTTTGAATGGTGAGTAATTCTCTACCACACATGGCATTGTCATACAGAACCCTAGAGGTCTGTCCTGCGATTCTCCTATACCATGTAGTCATTAACTCTGCACAGCAGTTTTCTCTACCATAGACATCCTCCCATAACACAGGGTCTCCAGGCCTGTGTGGGCAAAAGCAGCAGGTTGGACATAACATGCACCAAGCTTGGGTCTGCTGAAGAGCTCTCTTTGGTATAGTTTCTGTATTGTAGGGAATTTCTTCCCAAGGATGCAACATCTCATTTAGTCAGTGTTTTCTGGGTCACAAACCTGCTTCTGGCTTGTAACCACTAACAGATTTCTTTCTGGGGAGGCTGTCCTTTACCTCCTGGATTTCCTTTGACAACCTTGGTGGCTGCTCCCAGAGATGCTGTGTTCCAGGAAGCATCTCCAGCTACCCTGCTTGGCCTCCAGGCTCACTGCTCAACACAATGATGCTGTTCCTACTGATTGTTTAGTAATACCTTTCTGCTCGGCCTTTATTTTGAGATATTGTCATCCTCGTGTTATTAGCAACCCCAGTTCTGTCACGGCTAGCAGAGGAGAGCCACTGCTGAGCCCAGCGATGCTGCACTTTCTCATGATCCAGCTCCCTACTCCCAACTAGTTCTTGATTTCCATCCTTTCAATTCTTTCTTTCAGAATTTATCTTTATTTTAGTGGTAGACATTATCTATTGACTTTTCACTTTTAAATATGAGCTGTTCTTCACAACCACCACTATCATGCATATCCCATCGTTCTGTTCTACCATCACAATTAAGTCACAATTTTGATTAGATCCCATGTTTGCAATAGTATGTCATTGCAATCTCTGTCTACAGCTAAGCCATGCAATGTACTAAGTTTTTTCGTTTTTTGTCTTTTTTTTGGTACAACTTTTTAATTCTATGTCGTTAATAATTATATTTGTGTTTACTTAGTTTTCTATATGCCCATCACCACTTATGCCAAAACTCATATTCTGAGGGGAAAATCTCCCATTTGGGTGCCTTTCTAATGGTGACTTCCCTCCCAGAGCCTTAGACCTATTCCATTCTTGGCTAATTCTCCCTCATCAATTATTAGGTTTCCTTCATGGAACTTGTATTCCTTGTCATTTTGGGAATTGTCTTCACTTCTCTTTATCTTAGGTTCCATGCATTCTTTTTTGGGGGGGAGAGTTTACTTTCTTGAATAGCTAGAATATCCTTCTATAGTTTCCTTAGAAGGGGTATACGGTAGGTTGAGATGTTCCATATCTTAACCCCTAGAACCTATGAATATGCTATTTTATATGGCAAAAGACACACTGTAGATATGAGGAGGGAAGGATCTTGTGATAGGGATATCATCCTGGATTATTCAAGTGTATGTCATTACAAGGGTGCTTATAGGGGAGAAGGTGATGTGAAGGTGGAAGCAGAGAGAGGGTTGGAGAAGCTACACTGCTCGCTTTGAAGACAGATGAAAGGGCCATTGGCAGGTGCAAAGAATGCAGTTCTAGAAGCTGTAAAAACCCAGGTTCTTCCCTAGATCCTCCAAAAAAATCTAGCTTGTCTTATACCTTGACTTCAGCCCAGTAAAACTGAGTTCAGACTTCTAGCTTATAAAACTATAAGAGAATGGATTTGTATTGTTTTAAACCAGTAAAATTGTGGTAATTTAGTACAGAGATCACAGGAAGCTAATACACATGAGAGAGAGTTTTGAGGCTCTGAATGTCAATAGATGTTCTTTTTACAACCCTAAATTATAAGTTAGCTGGGTACAGAATTCTAAGTAGAAAGCAATTTTCCTTCAGAATTTTGCAAGCATTTCTCTAAAGCTTTTCTGCTTCTGGTATTGTTGTTAGGAAAATATAATCACTTTGTGATTTATTGTATATAATCTCTTTTTTAAAATTCATTTTTTAAAATTTCTGGAAGCTTTTAGTAACTTCTCTTTGTCCCTCATGCTCTATAATTTCACAATGATAACTCTTAAGGCCTAAGAGTCTATTTTCATCCACTGTGTCAGACTTTTTTGTGGGACTTTTTAATGTGTTAACTCATGTCCTTCACTCTATTTGATAAATTACTTTTTTCTGGAATTCTTATTATTTAGATGTTTTCCTCTGGTAGGGAGCCTTCAATTCTTTTTTTCCCCTCTGTGGGTCTTTGCCTTATTTTGTTCTGCTTTCTTTTTTTTTTCTTTTCTTTTTTTTTTCTTAAAAAATCTCTGAGATACTGCTTGGGCTAGAATGTACTAGTGCATTCACAGCTCAATTCAACCTCAAACGCCTGGGCTTAAGGGATCTTCTTGCCTCAGCCTCCTGAATAGCTGTGACTATAAGTGTATGCCACCACGGCAGGCTAATTTTTCTATTTTTTGTTGAGATGAGGTTTCACTATGTTGCTTGTGCTAATCTAGAACTCCTGGACTCAGGGGATCCTCCTGCCTAGGTCCCCCCAAATGCTACGAGTATAACCGTTATATGGTTATTCCAGCTATCAAGCCTGGCCATTTTTTTCTAATACTTACGTTGAGTTTTTCATTTCAGCCATAATATTTTTAATTTCCAGGATAATTTTTGTTCTCTGAATCTTCTTCCTCACCCCATTGCATTCTGTTATTCTTTCATAAAGCACGATCTTTACTGTCTCTCTGAATGTATGAATGAGGAGATGTGAGCGTGTGTGGTGTGTAAGCTTTTCTTCTACCTAAATAATTTATTCCTCCCAAATTGCTTTTATCTCTATCTTTAGAGCCTTTCCTCAAATATGTTCTTTGGTTATTGGCATGTATTAGTTTGAAAATATTATACATTAAATGAATATATGTAAAGTGTACAATATTGATAAGCATATCAGTTATTGATTTATTGCTCTCAGATGTGAGTTCACCCTTCAATATATTGTCTATTATAAGAAATAAAATTTCTATAAATATTTCTCCTTTAAAGTGAGCTCCTAGTAGAGGACTCTGGGGGATAATACAAGAGGAAAAGTCTTCTCACAATTTCCGGCAGGGGGGTCCAAATGGTGTGGGGTTGACAACCTGCAGTGGGGGTTGCCCCAGCCACAGGTCTGGAACCTGCCTTCTCTGCAACCTTCTAGACTTGGCCTGGTAATAGTCTTTCTTGCAGCTTTCTCAGCATGAAAACTGAACCTCAGAGTGGCTTGTACACAGTCACCTCTGGCATAGAGGGTCACACACTGAGCATCTGGTCCTTCTATAAGTCTACACAACCTACCTGTGGCCTCCAGGGTGAGAAGGGTTCACACAGAGCTGCTGCACCCTCTGCAAGTCCCCTCCTTCCACCCTCCGTCCACACGTTCTGGAGGCCTCCTGCCCATGTCCTAGCCCAGGCCTGCACTGCACCCAATGCTGTCAGTTGCTGATCCCCCGCAAGAAATTTAAGAAACTTAAGAAATTCCTTTTGAATTTCTCCAGAGGGTGGCCTGCTGCTTGCTTCAGCCTGGTTAGACTAGCAAACTTCTCCACTACCCAGTGGTTGAACCATACCTTCTCCAGTGAGGTCTGCATCTTTTTGAGTTTGTCATTCTTTGGGTGATCACCTTTAGGATGTCACAGATAGTTTCCTTATATTTAAAGGTTATTCTTTTATCACAGTTAATCATTTTTTCTATTAACCTTTCCCTGCTTAGTCTGCTGTGTGGTTTCTATCTCCTGATTGGACCTAGACTGCTACAGTAAGTTTTGACACATGTATACCCTGTGAAACATCAGTGCACTGAATCGAGACACTGAATGTCCCCATCTCTCCCATGCATGTCTTTATCCTATTTGTCAACCATCCTTCCATTTCTTTGGCCCCAGGTAAACAATGATTTTTTGGGTTGCTGTCGGTTAGTTTGCCTTTTCTAAAATTTTATATACCCTATATACTCGAGTATAAGCTGAGTTTTTTCGGCACAAAATTTGTGCCGAAAAACCTGAACTCAGCACAAATTTTGTGCCAAAAAAACTCGGCTTATACTCGGGTATATATGGTAAATGGAATCATGTAGTATATATTGTTTTAAGAAAATCTAGCTTCTTCTACTTAGCATTATTATTTTTATATTCATCCATGTATGAATTATTATTACGTATGTTAAAAATTTATTTCTTGTCATTGCTGAGTTGCATTTCATTATATGGTTATTCCAGAGTTTATTCATCTACATGTTGATGGACATTTGGGTTGTTTCTAAGTTTGGGCCATGACAAATAGAACTGCTAGGAATTTTCATGTGTAAGTGTTTGTGTGGACATATGCTTTCATTTCCCTTGGGTAAATACCTAAGAGTGATGGCTGGACTGCATAGTAGATACAGATTTAGCATAGCAGACATCTTATCCTTTTATGTTCTTTTCTAAGAACATAAGGATAGCACATAGGCCTAAGAGGCAAATGGAACAAAATACACAAACTCAAGATTGTGTTAGAAGTTCAGGCTGTTGGCGAGTTCAAATCCAGCCCAGGCCCGCCAAACAACAATGATGGCTGCAACCAAAAAATAGCCAGGCGTTGTGGCGGGCACCTGTAGTCCCAGCTACTTGGGAGGCAGAGGCAGGAGACATGCTTGAGCCCAGGAGTTGGAGGTTGCTGTGAGCTGTAATGCCACCGCACTCTACCTAGGACGACAGCTTGAGGCTCTGTCTCAAAAAAAAAAAAAAAAAGGCTTGGTGCCTGTGGCTCAAGTGGCTAAGGCGCCAGCCACATACATCTGAGCTGGCGGGTTCAAATCCAGCCCAGGCCCGCCAAACAACAATGATGGCGGCAATTCAGGCAATTCAGAAATTTAGGCTGTATGACCATCAAATTTATGCCCCCTCCTAACCCATAAGGGTTTAAAGCAATAATAATAATAACAATAACAATTTATTGAATAAGTGTTATGCCAAATAGCTTTACAACCAAGATATAAAATATTTTATACTAGAAATTATATGAATGGTTCTATTTTCTCTCTCTTTTTACAAATGAGAATATTATATCATTAAGAAGTTAAATGACTTGTTCAGGCCTGTCTTTAGGCTAGAGTCCATTTCCTTAATTATTAATAATAATAGCTAATAAATATCATCTGCTTGCTGTGCGAGAGGCATCATGATAAACACTTTACAGGCATTAACTAATTTAATCATCGCCACAAAGCTAGATGGTAGGCATTTCTTATATTCCGCCTCTTTACAGATGAGAAAACTGAAACACAGAGACCCAAGATCTCACAGCTGCTAAGGGCAGAGCCAGAATTTGAATCCACACAGTGTGGCTCCTGAGCCCTTGCTCATTACCACCAGGCCCCACAGTTTCTCTGAGAAGGATGATTAATGGTTGAATTTGTTGGGTAAAACAAGCAAAGGCCCCAATCTTTCCCTCCAACAACTCTTTAAAATGAAAAGTAGATTTTTATTTTGTTTGTTTGTTTGTTTGTTTTGAGACAGAGTCTCACTTTGTTGCCCTCAGTAGAGAGCTGTGACATCACAGCTCACAGCAACCTCCAACTCCTGGGCTCAAGGCATTCTCTTGCCTCAGCCTCCAAGTAGCTGGGACTACAGGTGCCTGCCACAATGCCCAGCTTTTTTTTTTTTGGCAGTTGTCCTTGTTGTCTAGCTGGTCTGGGCTGGGTTTGAACCCGCCACTCTTGGTGTATGTGGCTGGCGCTGCAACCACTGTGCTACAGGCGCTGAGCCTTGTTTGACTTTTTTATGTTTCCCTTGGCACCTGGCTCTGCTGACCTGTCACCATCCTTCTCCGTTCTCATTTTCCCACTTGGACTTATCAAGGCTGTGTCTTGTAAGTGTCCACAGTGGTGATAAACAGAACTGCCTATGTGCCAGTCAGAGAGGACAGGGCAGCTGACCATCTCCCTGGAGCTGTAGTGGCCACTTCAGAGCTTGAGCCAGGATCTTCTGAAAAGAGTGACTTCACCTGGATTCTTTCATTGACTGGTGTTGACCACTGGCCTTGCCAAGGAGAGGGCAAGGTCAATAGAGGCTTGCCAGAGGAGCATTTAGATTACTTTAGCTGTTCTTACAACCTGCCACGTGGCTGTGAGACAGTAGTGTATGATGTAGAAGGGATTTGATGTGGGCTTGAATCATGCCTTTTTGCCTTGATTTTTTGACTTTGGGCAAGTTTTAAAAACTCATTTCACTTTAGTTTCTTTGTCTTTAAAAAGTGAGTTAAGACTAGTCTTACAGTGTTGTTGATGGTACCAGTAAGCTCATGGAAGTAAATAATAACAATATCTAACATTTACTAAAGTGCCTACTCTGTGTCCTACAAGTAATTTATATGAATTAACTCAACTAACACCAATCACAGTATGGTCCAGGTACTGCTGTTATCGCGCTCACTTTACAGTTCTGGAACTGAAGCACAGAGGGACTAAGATATTTGTTCATAGTCCCTCAGCAGAAACCAGAGAAGCTGAAGTATCCTAGTCCCAGCCTGTGCTCCCAGCACTGCAATCTACTGAACTTGCACAAATGCTTTCTTTTTCACTCCTACCTTTCCTTCCTTTCTTTCCTCCTTCTTTAACAGGAAGAATCTTTTCTAACCTTTTCTTTGCAAACTGCAGTGCTATAGCTAAACTTGAAGGGCTCTTGATGACTGAGGACATCCTTACCCAGGTTTGGACTGGTTCTAAGTGCCAGTTTTGGCTCTGGCTAGCTGTGTGACCTTGGGAAAGAAGTTTCCCCTCCTCGAGTCCCACATTTCTCCTTTATGAAAAGTGGCGGATGGTGTACAGGTTAATTTCCAAGACCCTTTCCAGCTCTCACATTCCTCACGTCTATGATTCTGTGATTAAGTTCCTGGAAGGTTTAAGTACTGATAAAAGTGCCATTAAGTTCTGTATACTCAGCACTGGCAGCCGTCTGTTACCTAAGATACCTTGCCTTTGCAGTTCTGGGATGGGGGCTGGGGCAGGGTGTCTGGCAATTGTGTGTGGAGCTGCAGACTAGTGAGACCCACCCAGGGATGGGCAGTGTAACTGAGATTTCTCTGATTTCTGAGTTTGGGCATACTGAGACTGACCACCAAAGAGTTTCCTAGCAAGACGACCTGTGCAGTAAGGAACTTGAGATAACTGAGATAGGACTGAATGCATCTCATACAGTGAGCCTTGGAGGACAAACCTATTTGGGTGATAAACTGGTTGACTTAGGCCTGAGTGATAGAAAGGTCAGAGTGATAGAAAGTAGAAAGCTGCCTAGGCCGCTGGGAGGCTCCTGCTGTGAAGAGAAGAATAAGTGACTGTCTCACATGGGTTAGTCATTCACCTGCCTGAAGGCAGAAGGCTAGGAGTTTAGAGTCTGTGACATGCTGGGACATACTTTGGGCTAGTTTTCCCCTTTCTAATGCCTCAGCTCTCAGAAATCTGCTTCCCTTGGTGCCAAATAGTATAGGTGGAATTTGGCTTGTCCACCACTCACCCCCACCCCCACCAACAAATACGATGAGAAATTAATCAGAGAAAAAGTATTCTCAAACGGTGATCTGATCTTAGTTTATTCATCGAGCTCCTATTGTGTTTCAGGGACTGTTTGAATCACCCAGGATACTCAGGCATTGGAGATAGGGCCCTTAACCTCAATGAGGTGACCTCTCATTATAAAATGGTAAAGTCGGTTCTGAGAGGCAGCAGCAAGATAGCACAGCCATCCATACCCTTCAGGTGCTTATTATGCACCAGCTTCTGCTTAGGGACTTTCAGCTTTCTCAGGGGAAAGAGTCTGCTGGTTGGATTGGCTGCCTGTTGTCTGTGTGACTGTGGACAAGTCATTTTCTCTCTTCTTGCATATCAATTTCTAAAGCTGTAATAAGGGGATAACATCTATATAAAAGAGAAAAATAGTATACAATTTTAATGACTTTTTGTGTCAGTTGTGAATTTACGAACAAATGCATATAAAGCACCAGACAAAAGGAAGTATTTGATAAGTGGCCTGTGATGATTGGGAGACTGGATTTCTTCATGTTCCTGGGGAAGATCGACAGGTGTTCCTAAACTTTTGCCTCCTCAGAGCCTGAAGCAGGGCCCGGAACACCGCAGGCACTCTCCACAGGGAAAGCCAGACCGTCACCAGAGTCTGCAAATGGCAAACCTCACAAAGCTGAAATGGGACAAAGATGCACTCAGCAGGGACTTTGATGAGCTCCTTGACCTGTGGCAGAGCAACTGGACAAAACGATATGCAAAGACACAGAAGGCGTGATAATAAATAACATAATAAATCTAAAGATCAAACTGCACCGTGTTCTGTCTTCATATTCTGAACACTGAGAAACAGTTTCTTTTAAGAGAGCACGGGACATTCACAAGAATTTCCAGAAGGGAGAAGTACAGATGACATAGATTTCAATGCAACGAAAACAGACAGGAAAGACAAAAGAACATAAATCATTGGGTAAGGGTCAAAGAAAATCAAAGGAAATTATATGATACCAATAATGCTGTATTACTAATCACGGTCACCCAGCTAACGGTGGCAGAGCTGAGGCTGATGAGCCTCCCATGTCACTCAGCCACCAACTTGTTTGACAGCCCGGACCCACCTCCCTGAACCTCAGTTTCCCCTTCTGTCAAGCAGCCCTGAGCCCCCCCGGCCCCAGGTTTGGTTCTGCTCAGGGTTTGCTGGCGGAGTGGGGGTGTCAGCCGGCGGCACGCGAGCCAGACTCTGCGCGAGGTTCGGAGGGTGCACGTGCCGAGGGGCGGCAGCAGAGGGCGCTGTGTCGCCGGCCGGGCCCCGCCTGCCATTGGGGCGCGGGGCGCAGAGTCGGTGCAAAGTGACAAGTTGGGCGAGAGCGAGAGCGGGAGCAGGCGCCGCGCCGCCACCGAGGAAGCCCCGGACGGCAGCCCCCGGGCGCAGGGCGCGCTCTCCTGAGGCCGAGCCGGGCAGACTCGCCGCCCCCTAGGGAGACCCAGACAGTTCCGGACTGACCGGCCGGCCAAGGGGAGGCTACGGTGGGGGGCCGGAGAGGGACCGCGCTCCCGGGTTTCTCAGCTGGCCGGCCCGAGGCGAGGGAGCAGGTTAGAGGGACAAAGGGCTTTGTAAACGCTCCCGGCGTCCTGCGAGGGCGGCGGCCGGGACGAGGTGGCCGGGAGCCCGCGGAGAGCCCGTGGATGTTCTGCGCGCGGCCTGGGAGCCGCCGCCGCGAGAGGAGGAATGCACCGGCCGCGCCGCCGCGGGACGCCCCTGCCGCTGCTGGCCGCGCTGCTGCTGGCCGCGCGCGCGGCTGCCGCCCAAGGTAAGAGGTCCCTGCGCGCCCGTGGTCCCCGCGCGCCCGGCCCCGGCCCTCAGCGCCCCCCGGGGGCCGCCCCACGCTCGCGCACAGGAAGCGCCGCGCCGCCTCGTGGGCCGGCGGGGGACCGGCGAGGGGCTCCCAGCGCGGGCGGGCGCGGATCTGTCCCGGAGCCCCGCTGCGGGCCGGGGCGCGGCGTCAACTTGTTCCTTGGCGCCCAACAGCGGGTGTCAGCGCTGCCGGGAAGCGTGGGGCGGTTTGGGAGTCCTGGGGCGATCCGGGACTTCCGTGCTGGTTGTCCCGCCAGGCCTCCCGGGATCCCTAACGCGCCCCAGTCAGCGTTCAGGGGAGTCTGTCCTGTCCCCGAAGAGCGAGCCGTCCCGGAAAGCTCGGTCCAGGACAGAATTCGTATTTTCAGCGGAGCCCGCCAGAGCCCGGGCGGCCCGCAGACCCACGCACACAAAAGCCCGGTCCTCCGCGCTGCGGCGGCCTCGCGTCTGCACCGCTCCCGGCCCTCGGCCCTCCGGGGGTCCCCGTGGAGGCCGGAACGTGTGTGCCGCTGCCGCCGCGGCCACTTTGTGCAAAACGTGCTGTCAAAGGTGGCCTGCAGCCCCAGAGTGCTCGGGGTGTGCACGTGTGTGTGCGTGAGTGCGCGTTACGAACTGGGTGGGGAGCCCTCCACGTACCCTTGATTTTGGCAAACTCCAAAGACAATCGCGGCTGTTAGAAACTTCACCGCTAGCCCGGGCGTCTCAGCTCGCTGCGGGAATCTGGGACCCTCGCTGCGTCTCGGCCCGGACACAATGAGAGGGAAGAGTCCGGCTGTGCCTGTGGAGACAACCGATTCATTCTTTGGAGGTTGGAGGGGGAAAGTTGATTAAAGTCTCCGGGGTCATGGGCCTCACTTTTAACATGCATCCTTTGAGGGGTTCCTGCAGCCCTTGCGTTCTGTCCGCCCCCATTTCCAGCCCAAACCTGAGCTGAGAAATAGGTCTCTGCTCTTTTATTATGCATCCTCCAAGGGAGCTCCCAAGTTTAGGAAAAGAAAGGGCTGTGGGGGCTACTTAGCAGTTAGAGGGAAAAGAGCTATTCCCTGCTTGGACTATGAATACAGAATTAGTTTTTACTAAAAGTTAGCTAATAACTTTCTTGGTAGCAAATATGCTCTGGAAGGAAGTTGGTGTGAATTTTGATTTCTTGGAGATGACTTTTGGGAAGCAGCGTTCTCTTCTGATGCTTCTGAGGATGACTCCTGAAAAGGATCCTGCCATGTGGTTGCGCTAATCTGGAGGCTCCTCGGGGGTCAGTCAATACTGTTCCTAATTGTAATTAAGATGCGCATCAGCAGGGAGTGCACCTTCGCGTTGAAAAGTGCTAATGAAATGTAAACATTCGGTCACGTGGATGTTTTGCTTGGTGAGCCAAACATCTGGCGCTGTGCCACAACACCTGGGTGAAAAGTGAAAAATGGGCCGTGCTGCCTACATAAGGTAAACATCCTTCTGAAGTTCTGAAATACTCGGGTTGCCCAGCAAATTGAGGTGGCTTGGGGCCTCGATTAATTCAGTTACTTTTCTCCACGTGTTCCTTGACTTTATAGTTAACCTTTCAACAGTGGTTGCTTTTAGATCATAGCACCTGGGGGAGGAGGGGATCACCTGCCTTTTAATAAATGATTTTGCAATGATTTTGGTGAGTGTAACACACCCTTGATAACAGGCAGCTATCCAAATTTTGCCTCCTTTAACTGTTCACAAGCTTTTAAAATTTTTTTGAAAGTATTGCCTGTTTCATATTCTTAATAATGAGCTCAAATCTATTATTATTGTCTTATTTCTTGTTTTATAAATATCTTGTCATTTTTGTGAATGTTTGTTTCTGACTTACTTTTTGACCAAAGGGTTCCCAAGGTGACTGAGCTAGTGGCTCTGGAAATCAGCTTAAGGGGAAATATGTTTTATTTATTTATTTATTTATTTATTAAAAAACAAATGCTCAGCATTTCTCCCATCACTTTTCTATTTTGTTAGCTAGGCGGAGGAGACCTTTATATTTGTTTTTTCTGGTCTGTTCATTGTTGATTTCCTTATCTACCTACCACCTACCCTAAACTTCTCTAGAATGCTGAAGCCATTATAATTATACCCAAATTCAGGGCTTAGGAACCTACCCGGGTCTTTCTTAGAATCGTATAGATTCTTGGTTTGGCTACTTAGAGCCAGAGGCCGGTGGCCAGCTACTGTGTTTGTCATTTTGTAAACCTACCATTGCCATTTTAACAGGTATCTGTGCTATTTGCTTTTAGAGTAGACATCTCTTGAGGGCAGTAAGATTGTCAGCTTTCTCAGTGAAACATGGAGCCGCCATTCTGTAGCCCCAAATTGATTAGAAATTCCTTAAGATCCTCGCTGGCTGGCTGGGGGGAGCCACACCAAGGTGGGACAGGTGAAAGGCATAGTCAAACTGCCTCCAGCAGCTTTAGAGACATTTACTTTCCAATATTGATTCAACATACCTGGTAGGCTGATTTGTGACTCTTATGCCTGGGATTATTTGCATAATAGTTTTGAAGGCCCAGCTTTGGTTTATCATCTCCTCTCTCCCAATTAGACATTTGATAAGTTCCTAAATGGTGTGTCACTTGCTTTTAAATTAGGATAAGATCTGGCTGTGATTTGATTGTGAATACTTACCCCATTTCAATTATTTTTCAGAATTGTACAGGACGTCCTGTGGAGACCAGAATGCTTTGTAGGCAATATGTATTGATAGAAGTGTATGCCAACATATAAACAACATGTGTGTATGCAACATGTGTTCATACTAATTGCTCCATAGATTTTTTTTGAATTTTGCTTTCAATTGTCTTATTTTGAAGTTTTATTTTAATTTTCTTTTTTTTTTTTTTCCATTTGTTTATTTATTTTATTGAGACAGACTCACTTTGTGGCCCTCAGTAGAGTGCTATGGCATCATAGCTCACAGCAACCTCCAGCTCTTGGGCTTAAGTGATTCTCTTGCTTTAGCCTCTCAAGTAGCTGGGACTACAGGTGCTCACCACAACGCCCGTCTTTTTTTTTTTTGGGGAGACGGGGTCTCACTCTGGCTCAGGCTGGTCTCGTACCTCTGAGCTCAGGGCCTCCCAGGGTGTTAGGATTACAGGTGTGAGCCACCACACCTGGCCTGCTCCATAGATTTTTGTTGAATGAATACAGAAAAGACTTTTTTGGTCATATACAAAATCCTGTTATTTGCTTTTCTAGGAAAAATGCAGGATGGCATATTTTCAGGGATTTTTCATTTTCTTGCTCCCATCTTTTCATATGACAGGAGTGTAGTGCACTGAACAGTGCGGCTTCTGGTTACAAGCACAGGCTTTGGCCTTTGGCAGACCTGCATTTAAGCTGCTTCTCTACCACATACTGGGTATGTCATTAGTATCTCTTGAGTCTTCAGAGAGTAGAAGTGAAGAGCACCTAGCTTAGAGGTGAGTACATGAAATTAACTTGGGGTACATAAAATTGAGGATATGTGAACACCTAGAAATGATATACACAATTTTATGTATATTTTTATGTTTGTAGGTTTATAGCTATAATCTGATTTTCCAAGAAAATGGCAACCCACAAAAGACAGGAACTGCTGACTTGAGAAGTGTTTGATGCCCGAGATAATGAGTAGGTTGGAAGGGGTCCTAGTTGCTGGCCAGTTCAGGGCCTTGTTCCAGGTTAGCACTCTGTTTCTTACTTCCCAGCTTCCTTTCCACAAGACAGGCTATTCACTGGGCCTGGGAGAAGAATGGTTCCAAGTCTTTGTGACCTCAACTAAGAATACATTTCCTTGACCCCAAATGTTCTGAGATGCTCCTCTTTGGGCAGTTTATTTAACAAACATGTAATCCTTGCAATGGACAAGGATTCTAAGCCTCTTGAAAGTACAGACTCACCTTCACCTCAAGCCTGTAAGGGCGATGCATAATTATTCATAGTTCATTTTACATATGGGTAAACTGAGGCACAGAGTGGTTTAGTCAGTTTCTTAAGATCACCTTGCTGTGAAATAGCATTCCCAGGCTCACATACAGGCCCTAACAGTTCATGGTCTTACCTTAACAGATGTTCTAATTAGTCGCTCTTGGTTTAATTCTTTCAGTTTCTGTTCTTTTTAGGTGTGCACTAAAGGTGGCACTTCCCAGGGTTTTTCAAGAGCAGCAGAAGGATGTTGTCTTAGCCATAACTTAGAAGTTAGACAAAATGATTGGAGATAGCCAATTTCAATTTTCCTTCTGGTGCTGGCGTTCCCTGAACTAGTCTTCAACTTGGACTCGAAGCTCCTCAGACGGCCTGGGCCTTTGGGTCTACATTTTTGTAACAAACTGCAACTTTGATTGGTTTGAGGAGTGTGTCTTCCAGTTCCTTCCAACTAGATGTATTTTGATGAAGTACACTTGTGCTTGCATGATGGGCAACAACAATGCTTGGCTGAGGAGGGGTGACTTACCATAGTGCTCTCCAGGGGAAGAGCCAAGGGCCAGCTCAGGATCCTAGTGAGGGCCAGAGCCTGGCACATCCAGCCCCAGCTGGGAAACAAGTCTTCAGGCCTCCATCTCAAACAGAAGGGCCTCAGCTTGGCTGAGAAGGCCCTTCACCCATTCCCTGGGGTGTGACAGGAGAGACTGTTTTGTAGACGCTAGAAGAGAAAGGAGACTCTGAGAAAGTTCTGTGGAGTTAAAGGGGGAGGGGGTGGGGGGGACCGCTTCGAAAATCCTTAACTAAATGCAGCTGCTTGTTACACGGAGCCTGACTTGCATGCCAGGAATATCTAAAAAGCTAACGAATACAAAATAAAAATAAACAGCAGTAAAAAGGCTCTCTCTTTGTTGCAGTAAGCTCAGTTGGGGTTTTCAGTTTGTTTAGGAATGGGGTAATTGTGGCATCTACTTTATTTTGGTAAGGCAGTGAAACGTGGATTGATGTTATGTCATCGGGATGCTACCACCACCTGAACTTTTTCCTTCACCCCCGTTCCTGCCCCTTCCCACTCCTCCCCGCCAGAACACCCAGGAATAGGTGTCGGCAGGACTTGTGCCTCAAACTAGTGCCCTGGAGTGAGTTACACTGGAAGAGGGCAGATAATTTAATGGGATAATGTTGGCAGGGCCAGCAAATTTCACACCTCATCTCTCACTAATAGAAAGGCCACAACATCCTCAGATGAAAAGCCTGTATAAAAAGACTCTGCTTAACAGTAACTGTCTGTCCATAAATAAGGTTCTAGAGAGTCTTGATCCAAAAGCTGTTATTACATACTGATAAGTCAAGCTTCATAACGTTTGGCTTCCTTACATTGCCTGCCTTCTGTCCATAGAACCATAGCTTTTTTTACTCTTTTAAGAGGGAAGGGGCCCAAAGACCAACCAGCTCAAACTGTTTATTTTTTCAAGTATGTCTGTACAGAATGGGCCATCTTTGATAGCCATTTAAAGAGGTGGCATAGTCACGGAAATAGAATGGGGCTTGAAACTTCATAGGAAATGGGGTTTGAATTGAGGCTTTGCTACTTACTTAGGCAAAGTTAGTTAACCTTCTGAGCCTCTGTTTGCTGTCTGTAAAATGGGGATGACAATAATGTCTGACTTACAGGGTTTTTGTGAGAATTAAAGAATATTGTGG
This sequence comes from Loris lydekkerianus, assembly GCA_963574355.1. NCBI lineage: Eukaryota > Metazoa > Chordata > Mammalia > Primates > Lorisidae > Loris > Loris lydekkerianus. Next base: position 6,402 of record CAUYPK010101567.1, on the reverse strand, counting down.
ACATAAAGCTCTTCATGGCACTGTGGACCCAGTGAGCGTGACTCCTGTGAGTTTCCATTATTATCAGGGGCTTCAAGACAGTGATCATGGATGGCTCACCACTGTAACCCTGTCACTCTGGGAGGCCGAGGCGGGTGCTTGGCTACTCTGGAGGCTGAGGCAAGAGAATGGCTCCAGCTCAGGAATTTGAGGTTGCTGTGAGCTGTGACTTCCAGGGTACTCTACCCAGGGTAGCAGATTGAGACTATCTCAAAAAAAAAAAAAGACACTGATCATTTTGCTGTGAAATAACAACCGAGGCTTAGAGAGCAGGAATTTTTTTTTTTTTTTTTTTTTTTTTTTTTACAATATTTTAAGACTCTGGAGTGTTTTATTTTGCAGGGAACATACAAATGTTCTAACCTGAGCAGTACCTAGGCCAGTGCTGGGGACTGGGTCAGGGAGAGTCCACAGTGCTGTTTTGCAAAGCTTTAAACAAAGGCTTTTTCAGAACAACAGGGAGCTCTTTGGGGAAGGGCGACCCCTCCTTGGTACTTTGTGTAATTCCAGAATCTTACAATGGGGAATGTTACATTTCAGGGAACATTGCTCCCTTGTAATCTGACCATTTTTAGCTTCAGTATCCAAATAACCTTTCTGAGCACAACTTGAAAGAGAAGGATAACCGCTGGGGGAAGAATCCTGAGGTGCTGTGTTAGCCATTTAAAATTTCTAAGTACAAAAAAAAGTTCATGTTACCAAAAGATGAAAGAGTAATGAAGTGTGTGGGAAGGGAGAGGACTGATAAAAAGCACTTCTAAGGAGGAATCTGAGTTCGTGTTTTTTATTTTTCAATAGTAATGCTTGTCATTCAATGCATTTTATTATGTATTTATTATGTGTAAGATACAGTATTAGTGCTGAGGAGCAAAACGTTATCCTTGCCTTCAAAGAGAGAGGAAGAAGGAAAAGTTTCACTTTTTTTGAGCACCTACTATGTGTCCAGTTCACTGTTTATATTATTATGTTTATGCGTCTCAGTAGTCCTTGAAGGTTGGGCTTATGATACCATTTTATAGAAACGGAAATTGAGTCTCAGAGAGGTAAATATCTTGGTCAACCTCATATAGTCATTCAGTTGAGATTTGGGATTTGAATCTAGGTATTTCAACTCTCAAGTATGTGCTGTTTCTACTATTCTTTTTTTTTTTTTTTTGAGACAGAGTCTCACTATGTCACCTTCGGTAGAGTGCTGTGGCTTCACAGCTCACAGTAACCTCAAACTCTTGAGCTTAAGCCATTCTTTTGCCTTGGTCTCCCAAATAGCTGGGACTACAGGCACCCGCCACAACATCTGGCTATTTTTTGGTTGCAGTTGTCATTGTTCTTTAGCAGGCCTGGGCCGGGCTCAAACCTGCCAGCCTCAGTATATGGGGCCAGCGCCCTACTCACTGAGGTACGGACACCAAGCCCTGTTTCCACTATTCTTAAAGTGTGATCAGGCAGACACCAATTACACCAGTGACACAAGTGAATTCTAGGAAAGGGTTGCGGGAAAGCATTTTGGTAACAGAGGGGTATAAGACATTAATTCTCAGGGAATTGAAGAGTCAGAAGGAGAACACGAGTGCACCTTTCATAGGCTTATTGTGAGAATTCAGAGAAGTAATTCCTGGAACAGGATCTGTGCTGTGCCCCACACAGTGCCCTGCTGGGGTTCTGCAGCCTGGGCAGGGTTTATCTGCTTCTAAAGCTCCACTCTGTACCTTCTCAACGGATACCTTGTTGTTGGAAAAGTAAGTACCGGGAGTTGTATAGGGAGGACACCATGACAGCTGGTCTTGTCCTTTCTCCCCCCTTAGCCCCCAGTCCCTGCTGTTAGGATCAGTGTGCTTTGGGAGTTGGCACAGGTGTGGGGTTTGATGCCTACCCATGAACTTTAACAAAACTTCTGGAGCTGTGGCTAGCCCTGCCCTGATTGATTGATCATAACATTTTCTATGCATTTACTGTGAACTGAATATTCTGATCATCTCACTGGAGATATAAGATGAATAAGGTCAGGTCATTGCAATGGAAGGTTTTTCAAATGGCCGATTTATGGCAGAGACTGCTAGCTGATCACCAAATCTGCTGGCATCTCTGCCAGGCACATGGCTAGCGTAGGTTCCCCACCCCTTCCAAATTCAATGAGGCCATGTGACTATACGCCAGCCAGTGGAATGAGCTGGGAAGTAACCAGCGTCTCTGTAGGCTCCATCCACAGAAACTCCCCAGGCAGGATCCTTCTGTGGCTTGGCAATTTTACAAGTCATGTGGTGAAGATGCCGGAAGATGGCAAGGGACTGGGATTCTCCTTAATCACTGCATGGGGGAAGCCTCCCTTGTGCAGGTTTTATATGAACCAGAAACAAATGTCTATTGGTAGGCTGAGATTTGGGGGTTTTTCAGTTATAGCTGCTAATGTTATTTTAACTAACATGAAGTTGTAAACTGTAGTGTAATGTGAGATCGGTTAAGTGGGTCAGGACCAATATTTTTAGATAGAATAAAATAGGGAACCTAGTTTGTGTCTGACCACAGGGAGTGGGGGGCTCCCTCTGGGGAATTAACCAGGTCCTGAATTATTTATGGCACACACAGGGCACCTTGTTCACTGTGCTAAGCACTGTGGAGAATCTAGGAGAAGTAATACGGCCTCTCCCTTGGGGAATTTACCTGTTAGGGACAGTAAAGTCACTTGATGAAATCACAGGGTCTGTGAGTGCAGAGTTGGCAGTGACAGGTGCCTAGTGCCAGGAAGGGAGAGGTCTCTGGGGAGGGAGTAGGGTATGGCAGGACCCTTAATGGATGGACTGAGGGGTGAAGGAGGGAGAGGTCAGAGAGTTGGACATTCCACAGCTGGAAAAGGGCCGGAATTCTGCAGCCGCCTGCAAGCTGCTCTGGCCTCCATGGACTGCTGGGTTCTGAGATCAGGCCTTCACCCTGAATGAAGCTGGTCTTCTGGGGATCGCAGAGTAAAGGAAAGAAAAAGACGGGAAGAGGAGAGGGGAAAGGAAGAAGGGTTTTCTCGGAGACTGACTTAACTTTCTCTCCTAAGGGTGCCCCAGGGCGTTAAAAACTTGGTCCATTTCAGGGCTGCTCCTCAAAGATGTTTAATTGTGTCTTATTTCCTTTATTGCAGCAGTTTTGTTTTGCAGTTCAGGCTGCTAAATACCGGTCTGCTTTTTCCTGGTTGATGAAAATCGTAACAGTACAGTAATGATTAACACACTGAACAGATGGTGAATATTATAAGTTAAGTGTTTTTACTTGTTTAGTCTTCAGGGCAACCCTATGAAGTAGTTCTGTGCTTTTCAGATAGGGAAACCAGGCACAGAGAAGGTAAGTAAACTACCCAAGACCTCACAGCGAGTTAAATGGGAAAGCTAGGACTTGAACACAGGTATCTTGAGGCTGGGCTTTCTTTCATCATTATGGCATACTACATCACAACTTTTTTTTTTTTTTTAACTGTCCAATGATTAAAATTCTTTGTAAGATCCCAGCCAAATAGCTGAGTCCAAATAATTACAATTAAATCTTCCATTTGTGAAGATTACAAAATAATTTTATGGATAGTATTACCTTTAATTTCCCAAATTATACAAGGAAAGATTTCTTTCTCTCTCTTGCTCCCTCTTTGGATGAGACCACTGAGACTGACAGGTCTCCCAGGTTATTCTGTGGCTGGCAATGCCTGTCTGAACCCCAGCCTCTGACTTTGGGCTGGTCTGACTTTGCTCTGTGCTCTAAAAGACTGCTTGTGTTTGGAATTTGGGACCCTTCCTCTTTTTACTGCTCTTTTGCCAGCAAATGAATTAGTCTGATTCCCATGTGTTTCATCTATAAAACCCTCAATTTTTAGAACAGTTGTTGAGGTACTTAGAGTGGGACCTGGAGCTGCAATTACTGTAACCCAATAAAATTCTCTTGTAAAGAGCCTGAGAGAAGTTACCTCAAAACAAGGTGCTTCCTGGCTCGGGGCCCACCAGCACCAGTCATGTGCACGGAGGGTGGTGGGTTTGAATCCGGCCTGGGACCACCTAAACAACTGCAACAACAAAAAAATAGCCCGGTGTTGTGGCCAGTGCCTGTAGTCCCAGCCCCAGCTACTCGTGAGGCTGAGGCAAGAGAATTGCTTAAGCCAGTGGTTTTCAACCTTCCTAATGCTGCAGCCCTTTAATATAGTTCCTGTGGGTTGCTACCCACAGGTTGAGAACCGCTGGCTTAAGCCCAAGAGTTTGAGGTTGCGGTGAGCTATGATGCCACGGTACTCTATGGAGGGTGACATAGTGAGACTCTGTCTCAAAAAACCCCCCAAAACAAGGAGTTTCCTGAGTGGCCGGGGACTGCAATACGTTGGGGAGCTGTGAGGAGAAGGGTGTCGGCAGCAGGAGCAAGGCTCACTGCTTTCTGGCCAGGTTAGCAAATCACTCAGTGTCTGAGACTTCATTTCCTCACCTGTAAATTGGGAGCCGTACTGGTGCCTATAGGCTGAGAAGACCCTTGGCCACGCTGGGCGCTTGGAACGTGCTTGGTGGCTGGTGTGTGATCGCAGCCACACCGTGAATTGAATGGGGAGCAGCATCCCCTCTGAGATTTTCACAGGATGGAATGGGACAAGATTTCTAAATCTTAGCACATTATTGGGCTTGATTTCATAATGTAGTTATCTCTGCGGCAGACCTTCTGAGTACGTGGAAGTTTCAGATTACATTAATATTATATATACTAACATGTATGTAATTACATTAATATTTTTCAAGGACAGGGACTTTCTTCTGCACTGCGAAGGTTAAATACTATAAGGTAAAAGTAGACCTTGCTGCCCGGAAACCAAGATGACCTTGAAAAGCTCTTACTGTTCTTTATGGGAGGCTGATGCCGTCTCCAGCCACACTCAGGCATGGTACATCATAGCTCTTCTCTGTAAGAGACGTCACATCCTGGCCTCTTGGATTTCACTCCAACTAGGGTGTCTCAGTTCCCACATAATTTTCATACCCCTGGAGGGAATTGGTTGTCTTCCTTTTTCCTACCTGAACGTTGGGTGTGGTGATGGATGGTTAGTCCTTCATGTGCACACTGTATGGCTCCTTCCTCTCCAGAGCTCTCCTGCGTTGTCTGGGAACTTCCAGTCCCAAGGCATTACCTGTTTGAGAGGGTAGGCCACTGACAGCCAGCAGCAACAGCTTTGCCGATGTTCTTCATGTCCTAGTGATGTCCCCTTTTTCCTGATGCTGATGACAGTGTTCCGCTGTCTCATCTCTCATACCAGTGTCCCTAGGCTGAGGGGTCGTCAGCTTTGTTGGTGGCCACATGGTCTATAGCAGGTCAGAGCAGGACCAGGAGCATCGCTCTCCTCACTGAGGAAGGGCAGAGCTGACCTGGGCATGCCCAATTTGTTCTCTCCATTTACTCAGAAGTGACTGTCCAGGACTGTGTCCCAAGATCCTACAATGAGGAGTTAAAAGAGGAAGAGAGTGTCCAGGACTCAACTGTGATGGGTCTCCCTTCCCAGAAAGGAAGTACTGGGCATGGAGAATAGAACATTCCTTCCTTATGCTGACTGCAACTGGATTTTTTTTTTTTGAGGAGCAAGTACCAGATTTCATGGTTGTGTTGGGGTTAAAACTATATAGTTGAGATCGTTCAAATGTTTTTTTTTTTTTTAGTTTTTGGCCAGGGCTGGGTTTGAACCCGCCACCAGCGGTACATGGGGCCCTACTCCTTTGAGCCACAGGTGCTGCCCTGGTTGAAATGTTTTTACAGGTAACCGTCTCATGTCTTTGCTCCAGGGCCCAGGTTAGAAAGCTTCCTAGCCATGTCAGGAGGTGGGTGAAAGTGGCCTCCCCAGATCAGCAGAGCCTTCCATTGTCTGCCCAGACCACGAGTGTTGGTGGATCAGATCGGAGGGCAAGAGAGAGGGGGGCCCAAGAGATGTAGCTGCTTCCCCTGCAAAGTGATGTGTCCTGTGCAAACTGCCAAGAAGTCACTGGTGCTCATGTCTGGTTACATATTCATTTAGGAGAAACGCCTGGCCATAGTGTCTCTCATCGGCAGTCTACTGTTACTGTGAGGAAGCCAAGATTTATACATTCAACGAAATCAGAATAACGAATTGAGTCAAATTTCAGTGCTCTGGCTTGTGTCTAGGACTCTTTCCGTGGCTGTGCCCTCTGGGAATCCCTGTCTTAGTGCCCCCATGTCCCTGGTGAGCCTCTTTCATTTCCTCTTACCTATTCTCCAGCCTCCAGGGCACCGTGTCCAAGTGCCCCTTCCCTTCTCGGCCCCGCCCCACCCCTTCCCTTCTCGGCCCCGCCCCACCCCTTCCCTTCTCGGCCCCGCCCCACCCCTTCCCTTCTCGGCCCCGCCCCACCC
>CAUYPK010101566.1:0-14795 GCA_963574355.1 Loris lydekkerianus | reverse complement strand
GCGAAACTTAATAAAGGCAGAATACAATTATCTACATACAATAACTAAGAAAATGCCATGAAGGCTACGTTTAACAGTTTGATGAGAATATTTAGATCGTATATGAAACCAGCACATTGTACCCCTTGATTGCACTAATGTGCACAGCTATGATTTAACAATAAAAAAATAAATTAATTAGAAAAAAAAAAAAAAAAAAACATTTAACTTCAGAGTGAAGTAAAGAAGCAGGCAGGTGTTGATTGTGGGCTTGGAAATAGAGCTGTGTAACTCAGGAAACCACAAAAACGACTTTAAAATGTCTGAGTAACTCCTGATCTTTTTCAAGAAATTCTAATACTCATTTTTGATTTGTTCATTTTGTACAATTCAATAAACTACTTCAAGCAAATGGATACAATTAAAAATCACTTGCAGGATTACATTCAGTGGAGCCATCGTGAGCCTTTTCCAGGAGGTTCCAGGGAGTGCTGAGTAGAGGATCTGGCTGAGGTGTCTGTGGTGCAGTGGAGCTGGGGACACACCACCAGGGGTGAGGGGAGCGGTTGGTTTACTCACCCCACTCTGATGGACGCCCTCCCTGCTGCTGCCAGCAGAAGTGCCTTTCTGTTTCTGATGAAGATTGAAGGCACAGGGTCCTGGGTGCCAGTATGTGACTCGTGGCCTCGCCTGGCCCTTGCCTCAGTAAGCAGCGCGGGTGTTTAGAGTCACGGAGCAGCCTCCCAGAGCACCACTCTGAAATTAGTTCTGCAATCACGAGGTGCTCCTCAAGTGTTGACAATTATATCAAAATATTCAAATAAGTGACACTAAGAAGTTACTCAAGGCTTTATATTTGTCATATTTTATCTAGTCAATGTAAGGCAAATAATTGTATCCAGATAGTAGAAACGGGTTTTCAAACCTAGATTTGGCTTCTTTGCTATAGGTGTGGAGAGAGAATAATTGCAAAATGGCCCAACCCCATGTGTCAGTCCATCGTTCTGTGCCTGGCTCCTGGAGGGTCCCCATTTTCTCTTGATGACTTAGACAGTAATTTCAGGTGCACACTCATTAGAATGTTTAGTTTTCTCATTCACTTTATATTACCTGTCTTTTCAAAATCAACTCAAATATTCCCTGTCCAGTTTTGATTCTGATTGAAAACAAATCATTTAATGGAGACTGCTGATCCCAGCAAATTATAATCATGACAGGATACTTCTATGGAGTATACACTGGAGCATACACTGCTTGTGATGGTGCAAACAACCTTTTTGGAAAACTATTAGTTTCCTTAAAAGTCAAACCTGCATATACCTTCTGACCTTGCAATTGCACTCCTATGCATTTACTTAAGAAAAATATATGGGAATAAGAAGACTCATACCCAAATGTTCTCAGCAATTTTACTCATTATCATAACAATTAGAAACAGCCCAGAAGGATAATGGACAAATTGTGATGTATCAGTGAGTGTTATCAATCCTGCCCTAGAAAGGAAATACACGCCTCGTAGGTGAATTTCAAACACATTATGATGAATCCCAGAAGGCAGACATGAAAGAGAACATACTGGATACGTTCTAGAACAAGTGAAACCAAATCATGGTAAAAATACCTGAGAACAGTGATCTCCTCTGCCTCCCTGCAGAGGAAACCACACGGGGAAAATTTCTGCAGGGGACAGAAATCTGTATCACCTGGCTGAGGCATTGTCCCATGGACGAAGACTTTATAAACTGTACACCTGGGATTGGCACTCTCCATAATTTTTTTTTTTTAATTTCAGAATCTTACAAGGTTACGTAAGTTTTTGCCACCTGCATTACGTTTGTTCTTGTTCAGTTGAGTCAAAATTATAATTTTCTATTCCCCAGATAGTGTATGTTCTGCCTGTTGCGTGTGAGTTTATGTGTCCCCTCTTACCCACTTCCACCTGCTTGATGTCCATTGAATTTTGCTGCCACATGTACACACACGTGTTGATCATTTAGTTCCATTTTAAAAGTGAGTACGGGTTGTGTTTGTTTTCCCATTCTTGCAATATATCACTTAGGCAGACGGTCTGTAGCTCCATCCAGGCTGCTACAGAATATATTAGTTCACCACTTTTTTATAATGGCTATTCAGTACTCCATGGTGTCCATAAACCACATTTTATTAACCCACTCATGCATTGATTAGCACTGGAGTTGTTGCCACATTCTTGGGACTGTAAATTGTACTGTTGTAAACATTTGAATCCAAGTGGTTTCTTAATAAAATGGCATTTTTTTCCTTTGGGTAAATACCCATTAGCGGGATTGCTGAATCAAATGGTAAGGTCTGCTTTTAATTCTCGGAGGAATCTCCGTATTCCTTTACACAGGGGCCGTGCTAGTTTGCCGCCTGCCAGCAGTGTGTAAGTGTCACTTTCTCTAGGCATCCATGTGGCATCTGCTATTTCGAGACTTTTGGATAAAAGCCATTCTCACTGGAGTTAGGTCACATCTCATTGTGGTTTTGATTTGCATTTCTCTGATGATTAGAGACATTCAGCTTTTTTTCATGTGTTTATTGGCCATTAGTCTGTCTTCTTTTGAAAAGCTCCTGTTCATGTCTTCTGCCCACTTTTTAATGGTTTCTTATGTCTCCTGGCTGATTCACACGCGTTCTTTATCGATTCTGGTTACCCGCCCTTTATCAGACGGACGGCCTGCAGACACCCTCCACTGTTCTGTAGCTTGTCTGTTCACACTATTGATTGTTTCCTTGGCTGTACAGAAGATTTTAATTTTAATCAGGTCCCATTTATTTCTTTTGTATGTTTTCTTTATTAAAATTTTCAATTACAAGTTTTAAAAATGCATCTGCCTTTTCCCCAAGTTTAATCTATCTTCTAGGACTTTTTCTTTGTCCAAATAGCTCTGCTCCCTGGTACCCATCTCGTCCACCCTGAACGTCTCCCTGTCCCTCTGTCTTCCTCTGAGGTTGCTATCATGAGACCCCTCCGTCTGCACAGACAGGCTTTTTATATTCTTCAAACCCTGTAGTCAAATTAGAACCTACTATGATCAGGCCTTACTGCCAGCATTCCATTCCATGTGCGCTCAGTAATCTTACTAAGGATCTCTAATTTGTTCCTTTAAATTCTCTTCCCAATTCTCTTCCCTATTGACCATTACACAATTCGATACCAGACTACAATCTTCCTTCTTTGAGTTCGTATTCTCCTTGGTTATGTAATAGTATATTCCCTATTCTTTTCCTATCTTGAGTGCCTTTCTTTTGGATACTTTCTTTTGATACTGACAGGTTAATGCTTGTGTTTTCCCTGGATTCTGCTGCCCAAGGTCCCCTTAGCTGCCTATTTTAAACATGCCCATAGAGAGAAAAAAAGTATTTGGATACCAAAAGTTACTGAATGTTTAGATTAACTGGTGACTTCTTACCTGAGATCCAGACTGCAGTTTTTCAATACGGGGTTCTTCCTGGTGGTCCTATGTACACCTCAAAATCAAAACTTGGAACTCTAGCTCGGCACTCATAACACAGTGGTTATGGTGCCAGCCACAGACTCGGCCTGCACCTGCTAAAGCAACAATGACAACAACAACAACAGCAGCAACAACAACAACAACAACAAAATAATAGCTGGGCATTGTGGCGGGCGCCTGTTGTCCCAGCTACTTGGGAGGCTGCAGCAAGAGACTTACGTAAGCCCAAGAGTTTGAGGTTGCTGTGAGCTGCGACGCCACAGCACTCTACTGAGGGAGACATAGTGAGACTCTGTCTCAAAAACAAAAACAAGCAAACAAAAACACCCCTGAAGTCTGTGCCTTCTCACCTGGAGAACCTCTTCCACCTGTATCATTTCCTTTCTTGCCAATAGCTTTAGCAGTTATTGCTAATGCAAAAAACAAACAAACCAGAAAACCACACACAGGCACATAAAACCTCACCTGAGTGTAAGCATTGTTCATTTGTCCTCTTTAACTGCACGCCATCCCACTCACTAGTTAACCAAAAGAAAACAGAGACTCAAGAGTTTTCGACATCAACTGTCTTTTAAATAGCAAGGCAGTAGAAAAGTATTTTTGGATGTACACATGAATACAGGGAATATATTTCCCATGAGTAATATATTTTCCATGAGTAAATACTAGAGGACAAATTTTAACTAACCAAGAAATACATAAACTAACAAAAGCTGCAAGCTAATTCCTTTCTTTTGAATATGGGCTGGGCTTGCACATCATACAGACAGAGAGACAGGGTCTTGCTCTGCCCCCCAGGTTGGAGTGCAGTAGTGCAATCACAGGTCACCACAGCCTCCAACTCCTGGGCTCAGGTGATCCTCCTGCCTCAAACTTTGGAGTAGCTGGGACTAGAGACATGTAGCACTATGTAAGGCAAATTTTTTATTTGCTGTTTTCTTTTCTTTAGAGATGAGGTCTTGTTATGTTGCCCAGGCTATTCTCAAACTCCTGACCTCAGTTTCTCAAGGTGCTATGATAACAGGTATATGAGCTTCTGCACTGGCCACATTGTGCATTTTAATGTAAATTCAGCCTTTAAATTTTATCTCTTACTTCCTGATTATGTTTTAAGAGTAGGAATAACTTAAAGCTTGCTTAGCAAACATTATTATTGCTGTCCACCACCACTACTGGCCATCTTCTTGTGATCATACAGAGGGATTGTTTACCCAGGTTCCTACTGGATTAGCCAAAGGACTTGCTTTGTTTAATGTGTTGTGAGTAGATAAAAATATGCTGCTTCCAATGGGGAAATCTTTAGCTGCCAGTGCTAAAAGAGCTCCTGCCTCCTTGCACATGCTGATGGCACATGTTCCCAATGACAGGTGCTCCGATGATTTAGGACCCCGAGTAAGAACAGTGCGGAACAAGTCACTCACCAACCCAAGGTGGGTGTACAGTGCAAGCAAGGTAGAAGAATCTCAGGGAAGCCGTGGGGCTGTTGGCTGGGAACTGTCTTAGTCAGAATGCACAAAACTAAGCTTGTCCAGACAATGGAATAAGCATGAATTAAATGAATGCAAACTCTTAGATTTATAATTTTTTGTCCCAATCTTTTTCTCTTTTGCAGTTGTGTCACTTCCATTTTCTTTTTAGTTATGTAATCAACTTACTAGAATCTTCCCAATGCATTAAACTTAGCTCTTGTAGAAAAATGTCTCTTTCTTTTCATACTCACATTCAATTGGTTTATATTAATATTATGCTTCATCTAATTACATAATCACACTCACAGATATAACTTGCTTTAATGCAAACACAACTGACTTTGTAGACAGTAGGGATGGAGAATGAGGCTCACCAGAAAAGAAACGATTATTACTACATTGTCGACAGGTAATAGATGCTAGTGGGTTTGTAAAGGGAAGGGGAAGTTTGTGGGAAATTTGGTTAAGATGGTTTCTGTTATAAATACATAGTCATTTTAAAATTATAGATAAATTTCTTGTACTGTGCTACACCTTATGTACACACGTGTACATCTATCCATATTGGAGTGTGCATGTACACACGCACAGAACAATGCCTGTTAATAGTTGTTATCTTTTATAGTGGTGTTAGGGAACTAAGGAGTGGGGAAATATATTTATATCTTTTACTTTCAAAAATAATTTATCCCAAATTAGCGCTTTTCTAAAATAAAATGTTGAAAATATCTATTTTTAATATTATAATATGACCAAGAAAATGGTCATAAACAATGCCGTTCAATAGCAGCTTGCATAACACGGTTGGTCTTCTGGATGTTGCTCAGAATGGTGATTTTTGTTGTCATTAAGGGATTGAAACGGACCACTTCTTTTGCTCTGAACTAAGAATGGGGAGCATATTCTGATGACAGGAGATGATTATGGAGCACATATTAATTTTCCTTGTTCAAAAAATAGTATCATTGAGTAAAGAAAGAGAGACCTTGACAGGGTAGAAAAAAGAGAGAAAATAATTTTCAGGACAACTTCCATTTTTTTTTTTAATGTTTAATATGAGTTTTTAATGCCTTGTTATGTAATTTCTCAAACTTGTCTTCTGTTTGCCTCGTGCCACAGATGAGGTGGAAACTGGAAGACGCGAGGCCTAACACAAGTTGGTTCCTTCGTTGCCAAGGCTGGGTCTTTGCCTGTCAGATACTAGACTCAACCATGCAACCTCCTTTAGTGGGAAAACGCACAGTTGAATTCAGATCATCCAGCATGCATTCTCGGCCCAACTCATGTCTGAGCTATTCGAAGAAAAACTTCTTTCTTGTTTATATGTATTTTGCTTAAAATTGTCATCAGGCAATTTTATCTTGGTTCATAATCAACCCTCTTTCCAAGTGTGGACGTTCACTTTGCTGAGTGGGTGCTAAGTTAGAGAGCTGCACTGCTATTCTTCTCCGAATCTTCTCTCCCTTATGTTTTTCTCCTGATCCCAAACCCTGCCAGTTTTACTGAAAAAGTAATTAACTCTCAGTTAAGTAGAACTAATATTAATCTGGTTCTTAACATTTAATGATATTATAGGAATTAAATATATTCAGGAAGGAGTTTGATTTCTAAAATAGTTTGAAAATTACTATTGTTATTGTTGTTTTATTATGTATTTTTTTTTTTTACCAGTGTGGTTTTTGACTTTCAACACATTTTATGTGAAACATTTTATGCAGAACTAATTACTCTCAATAAAATTTCTAATCCAGTATAAGCCACTCACTGGGTTCTTAAACAAGAAGATTTTATGCTGTCTAAAAATAAGTGCATCTAACCTACCCTTTGTCATCAGGGAAGAGTTGAAAAAACGATCATAAAGATCCTTTTTAAAAAAAATCCTTTTAAAATAAACTCGTTACAAGTGTTGGTCTTGTGAACATTTGCTCAGATAGTTTAAGAGACTATAACCCTTCCTTGGGGCCTCTATAGTAGAGTCAGGATAGTTTTCTTTGTTTATCAACATTCAAATCTGACATTTAATACTCGTGGCCTAGATTTCACGCCTCTCCTCAGAAATCAAGCCAGAAATTTTTTTTTTTTTTTTTAAATAGAAAACAAAAAAGAAAACATTTGGTGGTTGGTACTAAATCTAATTTCCTTGATGGATTTGGAAAGATGATTTCAATAAAGTTCAGAAAATGCATATAATTCTGTTCCTCCTTCTTTTTATTGTTTGAACTTTTCAATTTGTAAAACAGCTGAATAATGTTTATTTATTTCATATATTTGTATTTTAACCCAATTTGGAGGGAACTTGTAATTTTTGAATATTGTTGAGCTATGGAGAGCCAATGTGGGAATGCATCTCATTTTTTAACTCCACTATTTATAACTGTACTATCTCATGGTTTCTGTGAATGGCATTTTTAGCAAGATGATGTGATAATAGTAAATTCTGTACTGGAGTTCAAAATGTCCATGTTCTGAGACCATCACTTGTTTGTACTTACAGTAAAACCTTAGGGCAATTAGTTACCCTTGTTAAACTCCAGATTTTTAATGTAAAAAACTAGATCACAGTATATTGGGATATTTCTTTAAGAGAAGTAGTACATAGATGCTGCCCCTCCCACTATGTATATGCATGTGTGTGTGTGCGTATATACAGACAGATCCATACTATTAAATAAGCCAAGGTATTAATTATTGTGCTATTTTAGAGATAAAATATTTACACTTCTAAAAATACAATAGACCCTTAAAAAAGGGTCTTTGTTGTAACATCATCGTTTCTTCTAAGACACTCAGAAGTGAATCTTCTTGAGGATATGTTGGGTGTGCATAGAAATGTATCACCTGGCCCCTTGTTCTGTGACTGTGTTAGGCAGAGTAATGCCGTCTCCTCAAAAAGAAAAGAATAATCTACGCCCTAATTCCTGAAACCTGTGAATGTCACATGACATGGCTAAAGAGACTTTGCAGGTACAATCAAGATTATTTGTAGGTACGTGTTTATGGAGCTTAAACACGTGATCTTTCAGGATTCAATCTAATCACATGAGCACTTAAAAAGAAGGGAACTTTCTCCAGCCAGAAGAAGAGAGAAGTGGCCCAGAAGGAGGTGATGGGGACACCCCGTGTGAGCAGGGTCGGGGCTGCTGCTGGCTGGCTAGGATGTGGGGGGCACAAGTGAGGACTAGGAATGGCCTCTGCGAGCTGAGAGCAGGCCCCACCGACAGCCAGCAAGGCAGCAGGAGCTCAGTCCTACAACTGCGCAGAGCTCCTTGCACCGACACCAGGAGGAGATGGGAAGTTAAGTTTGCTGAAAGCCTCCGTGCTGGAGCCCAGCAGGCCAACACCTCGGCTTTGGACGTGGTAGGCCAGGAGCTGAGAAACCAGTCAAGCCAACCCACCCATCTGACCTAGACACCTCCAAGGTAACAACTTCATACTGGTTTAAGCCCCTAAATTGTGGCAATGGATTATGATATCAATAGAAAATGAACACAAACGCCGAGCCTCACCCACCCAGAATTAACAAAAAGGCACGTCCTGCCCCAACACCTGGGGGCTCCCAGCAGCAGCACCCGGCCCCTCCACAACCAGCAGACAACTCACCGGCCCCTCCACAACCAGCAGACAGCTCACCTAAAAAAGAGTATTTGTGGCGTACACACTTAATACGATCAAACTTTTAGAGAAACGTTTTGCCTGCAGAACCAAGTGCAGCTGACTAACATGTAAATTTGAGGTCCTCACAGAGAATGAATTAAAGTTCTCCTTTTGGGGTTTTAGGACTATTCTAAATAAAGCTGCTGCTTAAATTCCAGAGAGGTTTTAAAGCTGCCCCTTCCTGACTGAGTCTATCTTCACAGCGTCCCGGTGCGCTGGTAAATGTGGTGCTGCGCTTCCCCACAGGCACAGATGTTGCTGTAGACTTTTATTTGTTGGATAGGCGATTATAGAGAACTCTCAATATAAAAGTGTCCACTCTGGATTTCATTAGAGAACAAAAATGTGCTACGGCCAGTCCTGGGGTTTAAATGGGGACCCAAACTCAAAGTGCAGCTGTTTCTTTCTCTTTTCCAGATTAAAAAAAAAAAACAACAACAACAAAAAAACAGTGTTCAAAATCGACCAGGTCTCCTGTCTCTCCCCAGCTGGGCTTTTCAGGCTGCCCTTTGATTTCCCTTGGTCCCCAGCTGCTCCAGGCATCCTGCCTCCCTCATAACCCACATCCCTGCAACACCATTCTGAAGAGGGCTGGGGACCCAGGGAGACAGTGCAGCTATTCTGTCCTTTTCAATCACAGTTAGCGTATCTATTTTCTTCTGGTAAGGACCCGGAATTTCCTGTTGTAGAGTGGATTTAATTTCATGAAACCATTTTACCTGATTTGGCAACATGTTTTCCTGGCCCCAATGGCAATTCTGTCAACTTTCATTCATAGAGTTGTCAGGGGCATTTTCTGTCTAGCTGGACATGATTGTGAGTTACTGCGAGGAAAGGGCTCTCATTTTTTATGCCTACCTCAGCAATCATCTCGCTACCCCTGCTCTGATAATATACTGCCTTTTTAATTCCATAGTATTTGTTTGCTCAATGTATAAGGCAGAGTTTCATTCTTGGCCGTCTGAATGTCCAGCAGATGCCCATCCGGGTACCAGGGCGGCAGGTGATCAATAACCCAGCAGAGCCTTTGCCAGGGTCATCAGTCTCCACTTTTTTTTCCTTTCTCAACAACATACTCCTAAAAACAGACAGGGTGAATGAAAGCTGTTAACTAATGCAAGACCTGTGGGGGTGTTGTCAGCCTGACTGCTTCTCTGTTAAAACTTGTCTTTCTAATTAAGGTTTTCAAAAAATTTTATTTTTTTTTCTGCACAGATCAATGCCTTCATACAAGAAGTGAGTTCACCTTTTCTGAGTAGTTACACAGCAAGTTTCTAAGGACTCATTTAGTTCAGATGTCACTGTTTAGAAGCTGTATAGAATATATTTGACTGTAATCAGTTGCACCAAAGCTTGATTTTTGTTTTCCAAAGTCTTCTAAGACATTCACTCAGATTTCCTTTCTTTTATTCACTTACCTCTTCTCTTAAAATCTAGTTTTTGTCTTCTCAGGTCTGAGTTCATATGTGACTTGCACAGAGATGTTAAGATTCAGCTGAGACTAGGTGGGTCTACGGCGAGGCTGGTGCCCCCAGGGGCGAGTCACACTCACTCCTGGCGCTTGTCTCAATGTGGGTAGCAGCGCTGAGTGCAGACTCGAGCCCACCTGGTTCTCTTTCAGTTCTGCTGCTCACAGATTGGTCAACTGGGGCGAGTTCTTTAAGTCCTCTGAGTCTTAGACTCCCATGCCTCGTCTTATCTAACTAATAATTTTGCAGGTAGTGCAGGATGTGGCAAGGCATGGCGGTTATTTAGTGGCACGCTCAGCCCAAGGCAGCGCTCAGTAGCGGACGGTTATTTTTATTCCCTGTCTCTGACTCGGGGCCTCCTCTGCAGGCTTTTTATCCATCTATTCAAAATAGCACCTCGGCAGGAAACACTGTGTTGGGCGGGTGTAGGAGGCATTCTGGTGACAGTGAGAGGAACATTCGTAGTGTCTGCTACCAGGATAATTCTGGAAGAGCATGAGTCTGGACAGTCGCACATGTGCTACAGACCCAGTATTTATGCCCTTTCCAAATTCCCGTGTTGATATCTAACCCCCAGGGCACTAGTATTTGGAGGGTGGGACCCTCCTGAGTGGGGTGTGGAGAGCCTACTGCTTCTTTCTGCCGTGTGAGGTCACAGGTAAAGACCCCCGTCTGTGAGCGGGAGGCAGCTCTCCCCAGACACCAAATCTGCTGGCACCTTACTCTTGGGCTTCTCAGCCCACAGAGCTCTGAGAAGTGAATGTGTTGTCTGGGAGTCACCAGTTCATGTTATTCTTTTATAGTGACCCCAATGGTTTGGGCTGGACTGACTGGTGCATTTCCATATCTTCAGGGAGATGACCAGGGCTGGTGAGACCAATAGGAACAGTGGAATGGATAAATTATGTTCACTGCTGATACAACGCACGAGGAACCCTTGTCCAGAGGCACCTGTGTTCCAGGCTGGTGAGAAGAGCAGGTGCGTCTCCAAATATTATATTTGAGGTTGCACTGAGGCGGGTCCAGGGGCCAGTGCTGCTCTCTCAGGAGAACCTTTATGGAACAGCCACCCTGATAGAGGCACGTGTCATCTAACCTGCCACCTCTGCCCAGCTCCTTTTAATGTATAGCACATTCACCTGTGAGAGAAAAGCCACCATTCTGATTTTCATGGTTGAGAATGAGGGTTTTTAGAGAGGCCTGGAAACTTGCTCTTGTAATGGCAGAGTTGGCCCTTCTCAGAGCCTCTGACTCTGGGCCCAGCGTGTTCCTGCTGCTCCTGACCTTGAAGGGATTAATCCCACCTAGGAGAGGGCATGAGGCTGGGATTTCCATCTCCCCCTCTTTCTAGCTCTCTTGTACCCTCTCAGCTTCTCCACTGGGACACAAAGTCAAATGTTTGCTAAAACCTTGATACTGGACTCTCCAGCCTCCAGATTTGTTATCTATACATTTCTTTCTTTTTTTTTTTTTTTTCTTATGAATTACTGAGTGTATGGTATTCTGGCAACAGGATAGTACATAATTAGCAGTAGTGGAATGATATGATAAGGGCTCTTGTAGGAACCTGCCTCCTCATGCCAAGTCCAGTTCTTACTCGCATGAAGCTCCTCCACTCCTCCTGCTCCTCCTTCCTGCTCCTCCCTCCCCTCTTCCTCCCCCTCCTCCCACTCTGTTGCTCATACTAGAGGCTGTGGCCTCAGCCTCCTCACATCACTCAAGCGAGTGTCCTACCTTGGCCTCTCGAGTAGCTGGGACTACAGGCACATGCCATGACACCCAGCTAGTTTTTTAAATTTTAATAGAGATAAGGTGTCACTCACTCTTCCTCAGGCTGGTCTTAAACTCCTGAGCTCAGGCCATCCTCCCACCTTGGCCTCCCAGAGTGCTAGGATTGCAGGAGTGACCCACTGCACCCAGCCTGCTTTCGTTCCTAAAGGCAAGAGGAAAGTCCACACCCAGGAGGAACCAGGAAAGTATTTATTTAATGCCTTCACTGGAAGAATGGTGGGATTAGTTATCACGGTAGTTAGCTGTTGTTTTTGTTATAGGTTGTTTCAAAGGTTTTGTCCATTTTAATGTCATGTGTTTTTGTAGCTCCATATCTCAATAAATATCCATTCTACTGTGTCATGGTATATACTGATCGATGGAGAATTTTGTACTCTATACATTGATGCTGTTCATTTTTTTCTACTTGTAATTTATTTTATTCTTTTCAGCCTATTACTATATGTTGTCATTAAGCGATTTTTGGCCAATTTTTCTCTATGAATTCAAATTGAACCGAAGTGCTCCCGAAACAGCCCGAAAAATTAATCAGGCATTTGGCAATGATAGTGTTAATGAACACACTGTTCAACATTGGTTTGTGAAATTTCTTTCCGGAAATTTTAGCCTCGAAGATGAGCCCCGAAGTGGTCGATCTAGAGTAATTTGGGACGAGGATTTGAGGACCCTGGTGGAGACTGACCCATCACAAACAGTGCGTGGGATGGGAGAAGAACTGGGTGTCAGCTCCCATGCAGCTTTTGATGGTTTAAAATGTATTGGAAAGGTCAAAAAGCTCGAAAAGTGGGGGCCCCACGATTTAAACGATCGGCAGAAATTGTCACGTTTTGAGGTTTTTTCTTCATTGCTTTTGTGCAACCAAAACGATCCTTTTTTGGATCAGATCGTCATGTGTGATGAAAAGTGGATTCTCTATGACACTAGGAAATGTTCAGGACAGTGGTTGGACACCGATGAACCACCCAGGCACTTCCCAAAGGCGAAACCCCACCAAAAAAAGATCATGGTTACTGTATGGTGGTCAGCGGCTGGTGTGATTCACTATAACTTTCTGCAAGCAGGCCAAACCATCACAGCAGAGGCCTATTGTGAGGAAACCCGATGAAATGTGCCAAAAATTGCGTCAGCAGCAGCCAACACTGGTCAACAGAAGAGGTCCGATCCTGCTCCACGACAACGCCCGGCTGCACGTGGCACAAATCACCATCCCAAAATTAAAGGAATTGAGCGTCGAAGTTCTGCCCCACCCACCATACTCCCCAGACCTCTCGCCAACTGACTACCATCTTTTCAAGCACTTCAATAACTTTCTCACCCGTAGAACCTTTTCCAATCAGGACCTAGCAAAAACGGCCTTAGTTGATTTCATCGAATCCCGAGCACCCAATTTTTATGCCGACGGAATTATTCAACTTGTGTTATGTTGGCAAAAGTGCACTGATTCAAATGGCGCTTATTTTGATTAAATTGAATAAATATTCACTGAGATATTACAGTTTAAAGTAGACTCATAAAAACGGACAAAACTTTTGAAATGACCTAATAGTTTTGATTTGCATTTCTCTGATGATTAAAGATGATGAGCATTTTTTCATATGTCTGAAGGCCACGCACCTGTCTTCTTTAGAGAAGTTTCTCTTCAAGTCTCTTGCCCAGCCTGCAATGGGATCTCTTATTCTTTTCTTGCTAATGCGTTTGAGTTCTCTGTGGATTCTAGTTATTAAACCTTTATCAGAGACATAACCTGCAAATATCTTCTCCCATTCTGAGGACTGTTTGCTTGCTCTACTTCGTATGTTCTAGGCTGTGCAGAAGTTTTTTAGTTTGATCAAGTCCCAGTAATGTGTTTTTGAAGCTTCTTCAATTTCCCAGGGGGTCCTTCTCATAAAAAACTCTTTAGCCCAATTTCTTCAAGGGTTTTCCCTGCACTCTCTTCTAGTATTTTTATAGTTTCGTGTCTTAAGTTTAAATCTTTGATACAGTGAGAGCCTATCTTGATTAATGGTGAAAGGTGTGGGTCCAGTTTTAGTCTTCTACAGGTTGCCAGCCAGTTCACTCAGCACCATTTGTTAAATAGGGAATCTTTTCCCCCATTGAATGTTTTTAATTGGCTTGTCAAAGATTAAATAATGGTAAGTAGGTGGATTCATCTCTTGGTTCTCTGTTCTGTTCCAGACATCTACTTCTCTGTTTTTGTGCCAATACCATGCTGTTTTGATCACTATTGATTTGTAGTATACTGTGAGGTCTGGTAGCGTGATACCTCCTGCTTTATTTTTATTTTTGAGTAATGTCTTGGCTATTCGAGGTTTTTTCTGATTCCATATAAAATGAAGTATTTCTTTTTTTCAGGATCTTTAAAGTATGACAATGGAGCTTTAATGGGGATTGCATTGAAATTATATATTGCTTTGGGTAGTATGGACATTTTAACAATGTTTATTCTTCCCAGCCATGAGCATGGTATGTTTTTCCATTTGTTAACATTCTCAGCTATCTCTTTTCTTAATGTTTCATAGTTCTCTTTATATAGATCTTTCACATCCTTTGTTAGATACACTCCCACATATTTCATCTTCTTTGGCACTACTGTGAATGGGATAGAGTCCTTATTTTTTTTTCTTAGAGTTTTATAGTTCTCTTTATATAGATCTTTCATGTCCTTTGTTAGATACATTCCCAA
This sequence comes from Loris lydekkerianus, assembly GCA_963574355.1. Taxonomy (NCBI): domain Eukaryota; kingdom Metazoa; phylum Chordata; class Mammalia; order Primates; family Lorisidae; genus Loris; species Loris lydekkerianus. The sequence goes on along the minus strand of CAUYPK010101566.1, from coordinate 271 downwards.
ATATTTCATCTTCTTTGGCACTACTGTGAATAGGATAGAGTTCGTAAAAGCTTTTGAGAACATCCAACATCCCTTCATGATCAGAACACTTAAGAAAATTGGTATAGAAGGGACATTTCTTAAACGGATAGAGGCCATCTACAGCAAACCGACAGCCAATATCATATTGAATGGAGTTAAATTGGAATCATTTCTACTCAGATCAGGAACCAGACAAGGCTGCCCATTGTCTCCATTGCTTTTTAACATTGTAATGGAAGTTTTAGCCACC
>CAUYPK010101565.1:0-14917 GCA_963574355.1 Loris lydekkerianus | reverse complement strand
GTCATTTCTTTTCTTTTGCTGGGTTTGGGGTTGGAATGTTCTTCTTTTTCCAGTTGCTTGAGATGATCCATTAGTTGTTGTGTCTCTTTCTGTTTTCTTGATGAAGGCTTCCAATGCTATAAATTTCCCTTTTAGGACTGTCTTTGCAGTATCCCACAGGTTTTGATAATTTGTGTCTTCATTATTGTTGCATGATTGGAGATGCGAAAGAGTCAGCAGCTTTGCCACAGGTATGAGTTCACTCCTGCAATGTTGATGGGCCCAGAAATGAATGACTACACACACAAAAAATGGCATGTAGCAAAGAAACTTTATTTTGTGCCACCTTATATACATTGGTGGTCACGTAGAGACTTAATCTATAAACTTTACTATTACCTAAATCTTACCTAACTTACTCTATCTAAAATTAACTTGTGGGTAAATATCAAATCTCCACATTAACACAATTTCTTCTGTTTTTTTTTTTTTTACATTTCTCTCAGATATGCATCAATTCTAACTACAAAGCTGATTAAACATAACACAGAAACTGCAAGGCAAATGTGGAAGTGAAACTCTTCATAAGTACATTCAATTTACCTGGCATAGATTTATGGCTTTGTTTCTCCACAGCACAGAGACCTTTAGGCTCTTTGTGACATTATGTTTTCACATATGTCAACCTCTGATCCGTGACTCTAGGAGTGAAGCTGTAACACCTGTGACCCCCAGGTCTGATGGAATGCATGACTTCAGAGCCATTGTTCCTGGAATTTTTCATCTCCATTGAAACACTCCCTGTGTATGGTTAGGGGAGCCCAGCCCTCTGTGCAGCTTTTTTGTTGTTTGCAAAAGCTGCTTCTGTGTTAGCGAAAGCCAATTAACCCTTACCAGGCTCACTTCATGTGCTTCATGTGGGGAGCTCTGTCACCCCACAATTATCATTTTGTTCCCAAAAATTTGGTGATTTCCTTCTTAATCTTGTCTTTGACCCAGATATCATTCAGCCTAAGATTATTTAGTTTCTATGAGTTTGTTTGAGTGTGTTTGAGTTTGTTTGCTGTTGAATTCAACCTTTATTCCATGGTGGTCTGAGATGATACAAGAAATAATTTTTATTCTTTTAAATTTGCTGAGGTTAGACTTATGTCCTAAGATGTGATCAATTTTGAAGGATGATCTGTGGGCTTCTGAGAAGAATGTATATTGAGTGTTATTAGGATGACAAGAAGAATGTATATTCAGTTTTATTAGGATGAAATGTTCTATAAAAGCCTGTTAAGTCCATTTGTTATAGGGTCAGATTTAAGTCTATTATTTCTTTGTTTAGTTTCTTCTTGGAGGGTCTATCCAAAACTGTCAAAGGGGTGTTAAAATTCCAACTATTATAGTGCAGGAAGATATCAAGTTGTTCATATCCATTAGGGTTTGCTTTATAAATTGAGGGTGCATAAATGTTAATTACCCAAATCTCTTCATGTTGGGTGTTTCCTTGACAAATATGTAGTGACCATCCTTATCTTTCTTTATCTTTGTGGGTTTAAAGTCAATTGTATCTGCAATTAAAATTGCAACTCCTGCTTTTTTCTGGTTACTATTTGCCTGTATTATAGAAGTCTATCTCTTCATCCTGAGTCTATTTTTATCCTTTAAGGTAAGATGAGATTCTTGTATGCAGCATATATCTGGTCTGAGTTTATGTATCTAGTAAGCCAGCCTATGCCTCTTTAGAGGATAATTTAAACCATTCACATTAATTGAGAGAATTGGTAAGTCTAGTTGTGTTTGGGTGTCATGATTTTTGGATGTCCAGTGGATATTTTTAATCCTTTTACCATTGTGGAAGTTGGGTTTTGTTCAAAAATTTCCAAATGAGTTTACTTTGGTGATAGAGCATTGTGCTGTTTGTTGTGGAGGATGGGTCTGAGACTATCCTGGAGAGCTGGTTTAGTTATGGCAAATTTCTTCAACATGCGCATGGCATTTAAGTTTTTGATTTCTCCATCACAAATGAAACTCAATTTAGCTGGATACAGGATCCTGGGCTGAAAGTTGTTTTGTTTTAGGAGATTGAAGGTTGATGGCCATCCTCTTCTGGCTTTAAATGCTTCAACTGAGAGATCTGCAGTCATTCTGATATTTATCCCTTTGTAGGTGATGCTTTTCTTATGTCTGGTTGCTTGCAGAATTTTCTCCTTTGTCTTAATTTTGACAAAGTTAATCACAATGTGTCTGGGAGATGCTTTATTTGGATTGAGTCTTGCTGGGGTTCTTAAACTGTCTATTAGCTGAAGTTCTGTATCTCTTGCCATGTTTTGGGAATTCTTCTCCATAATCTCTTGGAGTAGAGCATCTGTACCTTTAGGACCATCCTCTTCTCTTTTGGGAATTCCTATAAGATACATGTTTGGTCTTTTGGAATGATCCCACAACTCTCTCAGGGAATGATCAGTTTTTGCTCCCATTTGAGTCTGCCTCTTTGAGCATTCATGGTTCAAAAGCTTTGTCTTCAATTTCAGAGATCCTTTCTTCTGCCTGGTCAACTCTATTACTGAAGGATTCTACTGTACATTGGAGCTCCTTGAATAACTTTTTATTGCTTTGAGCTCTGCTATTATTGCTCTATTGCTGAGGGATTCTACTGTACATTGGAGCTCCTTGAATAACTTTTTATTGCTTTGAGCTCTGCTATTATTGCTCTATTGCTGAGGGATTCTACTGTATATTGGAGCTCCTTGAATAACTTTTTCATTGCCTTGAGCTCTTTTCTGATTATGTCCATATCTTTAGTGACTTGGTCTTTGAATTCATTAATTTCTCGAGACAACTTTAGAACTACTCTTTGGATTTCAATTTCTAAGGTTTCTTTCATTCTGTTCATCTCATTTTCCATCCATACTGTGAATTTGATTTCTGACATTTCAGCCATTTGTCTATGCATGGCATCTTCAGTTGTATCTCCTTTGTCATTCCTTGGGGTGGGGGTTTGAATATTTGTTTTTTGGAATTATCCCACAGCTCTCTGAGAGAATGATCCCTTTTTGCTCTCCCCTTCTCTACCTCTTTGATCATTTGGGAGTGTTCAAAAGCTTTGTCTTCAATGTCAGAAATTCTTTCTTCTGTCTGCTCCATTCTGTTACTGAGGAATTCACTGTATTCTCATATCTTGGAGGGCTGCAACTTCTTTTCTCAATGTGTCAAAATCTTTGGTGATTTTTTCTTTAAATTCATTGAATTCTTGAGACAACTTTTGAATTATTCCTAGAATTTCTAATTCCAACTTTACTTCCATTCTGTTAATCTTATTTGAAATCCAAATTCTAAACTTGATTTCTGACATCTCAGCCATTTGTTTATGAATGGGATCTTCTGGTGTGGCTGCTGGTTGTCATTCCTTGGGGGAGTTGATCTACTCTGATTATTCATGTTGCCAGAGTTTTTCTGCTGATTGCATCCCATGATTGCTTTTCACTGTTTGGCTAGATGAGCAGGTAAGGTGAAATTGGATTAGGGGCTTCTGGGTTTGTGGTTAACCAGCCCTTTGCCAAAGAATTGGGACTGGTGATTGCAGCTTTTCCCGTACAGCTTTGCAAAGGACCCATGTAGTACTATAGCCTAAGACTCTGGGGACCTGCTTGGTGTGGTGGGGCTAGGTGGCTCTGTCTTGTATTCAGCTGATCTCTGTCCAACCCTAGTGAATCAGTGACTCTGGGTTGAAGTCTCAGCTGTGGGGAAATACAAGCAAATGAAACAACTGGAAGAGCAAAATCAAACCTTCCCACTACAACCGAACCAGGGTACCACCTTGGAAGGTCCTTGGATGATTTGCCCAGTTCAAGAGTTTCAAACCAATTGTCCCAGTCAGCACCAACTCTCTAGTGGGAGCATTCAAAAGATGTCCAGCAACTAGATAGCAGGGGTCTACTGGCAGCTCAATTGTGGCTTGCTCTGGTGCTCCATGGAGTCAGAAAGGCCCACCCAGTAGAAGAGTTGGGCCAAGGGGACTGATGCCTCTTTCTTCACCTTGCACCTCCTTCAACACTGGTCTCTGGTAAGCCCACTGCCAATCTTTGGTAACCCAGTCTCTGTGGCCCAGTTCTGTCCAATAAGCAAATGTGCCAGGGCTTTGTGCCTGCTGGAGTCAAAAGAAAGTCAATGCCGCCTCAGCCTGGCCACCACCCTCTGCCACCAGCTGGAAGGGGGAGCTGAAGTCTGCCTGCCTGAGGTACTCAATGGCAACTGGGGAGTGTTCCACCTGAGCTCAGTCCAAACCTGAGGATAACAAGACAGCAAATGCTTTTCTCCCTCAGCCACCTCACCTTTGCCCCCACCACTCTGAAGCTCTGGTATCCCTATAGGGTGGAGTCTGACTCCCTCTGGCAGTCCTCAAAGTTGGGCAGGTGTCTTGCCAAAATTAGACCCCAGCAGGATCGCTCTGTTAATACTGATGGTGGGTGGGAGATGTCTCCACTCAGGTTCCCATGCCTGAGCAGTTCCCAAGTCTCCACCATTTGTGCAGAGACCCAAGACTCCACCTGCTGCTGAGTTGCATTTTCTCAGAGCCAGGCCATACACCGTCCCCCCCTGTGCCTTTCTGCACTGTTACCAGATTCACAGATATAGCATAGCTGCACAGCTGTGGTCCATGCAATGCCCAGTCCTAGCAAAGAACCATAGACATTCTGATCTCTGCAAGGGTTGGACTTCTAGACCGCCAGGCAAGTGGGGAAGGGTGGACTGGAAGTTCAAACTGGCAGGGAAAATATTTGTTTAATCTTCCTGCCAGACAAAAGAATTCCCAGGCTCACAGCAGGGACTTTCTGGAGAAGGAGTCCCAGCTTTCAGCCACTGGCTCCAGTGGGGTGAGAGAAGAAAACCTCAGTTCACCACTCACTAGTAGAGTTCCCACAGCAAGCAAGCAGCTCTCTTGGTAGAGGGGACAGACACGTGTCCTCTTTGGAATGAGTTCTGTACCTGAAATTTGTTTCCTTGGCTTCGCAGCTTGCCTAGGCAGAGCAGATGTGCAATTATCTATTTTGTCTCTCAGCTTTGCTCCCACCCTTTGTCTTTGTTGGGTTCTTTCTGGCCATTATCTCTCCCTCTGGACTGGAGCTTCTGTTGAATGCTGGCTTGTCAGCCATCATTCTCCACTCCCCCTTATTCTTGTTGAATGTAAAAATTGGAGTTAGGGAAAATAGCTAACCCAAGGATTTAGCAAAACACAAGATATGTTGAAACAAAATCAACAAATAAACAAACAAAAAGCATCCAGACACACAAACAGATGCACAATCAGAAACAGACAAGAACCCCAAAAAACAAAAAAAAGAAAAAGAAAAAACTTCAAATAGTCTGATGTAAGTAGTCTCAGCAACCATAAGGGAAGAGAAAAAATATTAATAATAATTCAATTTAACAATAACTCCTTCAAGAAAGAAAAAAGGAAAAAATGCAAAAAAGCAAAAGGAACGAGCAAAGAAAAAAGAAAAAAAGTCACCACCAACAAAAATATTTTATATATATATATATATATATATATATTTATATATATATACATACATACATACATATGCGCTGTAGGCATCAACTTTAGTAGGAATATATTTATGTTGCAATATACTGTCTGGACAACAGATGGTGCTGTGAATGGTTCCCAGGCTTATATTTGATTCCTGGCTTACATTATCTTTGGTGGTTGCCTGGCTACTTGCTTGGAGCTTAGACCCTGCCCGACAGTTGATTTCACTGATCTCAAAAAATCTTCATAGGCAGGTTTCACAAATTCTTCTTGCAACAGATCCCGTGAAGTGCAGGATATCCTGGGCCTGCTTTGGGTGTAGGATGACTGCCTGCAGGTGAGACTCAAGTCGCTGCACCTGGCTCAGGCAGAAAGGGGCCTGTGGTGACTGCCATTTCCCAAATTTCAAAACAATGTCCACTTCTTGTCTGGTATTTTTCCTGTCTGAGTATCTCTCCCACCACCTAACCACAGCAGTGCCACTCCAGATGGCACCCCACTCTGGCTGCCAAATTCTGCTCAAGAGTCACTAATCTCTCCACATAATACCTAGTTTCCCCACCAACTGGGAGTTGTAATGCTCCATGGGGGTGGGGGTGGGGGGCTGGTTGTAGCTGCCAGGCACCCATGGCAGCTATGTCCCAGAAACTTTCCTGGCAGTCTCCACAGCTCCAGATTACACTCCAAGTCCAGCAACCCGCCCCTTTGCTGCATACCCCAAACTTCCACTCCACATCAATATTCCATGCTGGGAATGATGTAGCCCACTCACTCTCACCTGTTGTTCCAGGAGAGCTGAGCTAAACATCTATCCCATCTGCCATCATACTCTGCCTCCCTGGAAAGAAGTTTGGAGAATACTCAATGAACTAAAAGTAGACCTACCATTCAATCCTGCAATTCCTCTACTAGGTATATACCCAGATGATCAAAAATTACTTTGCAACAAAGACATCTGCACCAGAATATTTATTGCAGCTCAATTTGTAATCACCAAGACATAGAACAGTCCAAGTGCCCATCAACTGATGAATGGATTAAAAATTGTGGAATATGTACACCCTGGAATACTATGCAGCCATAAAAAGATGGAGACTTCACATATTTTATGTTTACCTGGATGGAGCTGGAATATATTCTTCTTGTAAAGTATCTCAAGAATGGGGGAAAAAGTATCCAATGTACTAAATATTAGTGCAAAATCAATATATAATCACCTACACATTCATACGAATGACAAAACATAACTATAGTCCAGTAAGTAGAAGGGAAGAGGAAAGAGAGGGGATGTGGGAGGTGGGAGGAGAGATTGTATTTGGGGGGACCTCATCTAATGTGCATGATGCAATGGTATATTTCAAAACTATTAAGAAAAGAGTATAATTGTGATGGATGTGTCAATCAGTTTGATGTAAGCATTCATATTATATATCAAATCAGTACACTGAACCTCATAAATGCATCAATGTACACAGTTATAAGTTAATAAGAACAAAAAATACTAAATTAAAGAAAAAAAACCTAAAATGAATGAGTATAAAAATACTTTCAAAGAGTAAACTTTCAGCTTCATTTCTATTTGCAATTTCATAGAATCTTGCCAAAATATAACATATATTGGGCCATAAAATAAGTCATGATAAATGTAAAGTTATTGAAGTCATATAAAGTATATCCTTGACCACATTAAAATTAAACTAGAAATCAATAACAAAAAGATAAATAGAAAATTAAAAAATATTGGAAGTTTAAAAAAGTACTTTAGAAAAAACCCTGGAGCAAAAAAAAAACAACGACAACAAAACACAGTAAGGCTGGGTATGGTGGCCCATGCATATAATCCTAGCACTCTGGGAGGCCAAGATTCAAAGATTGCATGCAGCCAAGAGTTTGAGACCAACCAGACCTAGACCCCATCTCTACAAAAAATAGAAAAACTAGCCAGGCATAGTTGTGCATTCCTGTAGTTCTAGCTACTTGGGAGGCCAAGGCAAGAGAATTGTTTGAGCTCAGGCATTTGGGGTTATAGTGAGCTATGATGATGGCACCACTGCACTCTAGCCCAGAGGATAGAGCAAGACACTGTCTCTAAACAAGAAAAAAAATAAAAGGAGAAAGAAAATAGAAATTTGAAATGTTTCAATGCAATAATATGCAAATGCTAATGAAAATATAGCAAAATGTAAGATTAGAACACTGTAGTTAAAACATTACTTAGAAGAAAATTTATAGTTTTAAATACCTATATTGGAAAAGAAGAAATTTTAAAAACAATAAACTACAGTACCACTTCAAATCTGAAAAGAAGGACAAATGAAACCAAAGAAATAGTAGAAAAGAAACATTAAAGTCAAAAGTAGGAATCAATGAAGCCAAAAGTTTGCTCTTTGAAAATATTTTTGGATTGATTTTTCTTGGATTTTATGGAACTTCTTGAATCCATGGAAAATTCCTAGAAAAAAGCAAAACAATCTTGGGGTGGGGGAAGGAACATGCTTGGACAACTATAATGTAATCGTTATTAAATGTTATTGTCATAATCTCAGACCAAAGAGATTAATGGAATAAAATCGAGTCCCAAAATAGACTCACACGTATGTAGTCAATTATTTTTTTTTACAATATCAATGAAATTTAATAGGGGAAATAATTCTTGGAAATTGGATAGCTGTTTAAGAAAAGCATTAACTTTGAGTCTCTACTTCACACCATACACAAAAGTAATCTGTGAGGTAATAGATACAAATGTGAATAGCAAAAGTATAATTCTTGCAGAAAAAAAAATTGGAAAAATATTTTTACAATCTTGAGTATGTTGAGACTTCTTAGAACATAGGACATTGTGTGAACATCATAGAGTGTACTCACACCAACCCTGATTATGTAGCCTACTACACACCTAGGCTATATGGTATACCCTATTGTTCCTAGGCTATAAACCTCTACAGCATGTTACTGTAGACAACTATAATACTATACTAAGTGTTTTTGTATCTAAACATAGAAAAAGTATGCTAAATTTTAGTATTATAATCCACTGAGGCCACTGTCATATAGGCAGTCAGTCATTGACCAAAATATCAGTTGTTATATGGCATATATAGTTTTTTTGTTGTTGCTATTTTTACTGTTTTCAATCTAAGAGCAGGCTTCACTTGTCACTATTGGGGGTGGCTAAAAACCCTAATAGAAAACCTACAGCCTTTCTAGACTGTAGTGTTAGATATAACCATAGACACTAGAAAGTGAGAGAAGAATCCTAGAAAGGAGAGAGCCAAAGAGGAGAAGTCTTCAAGTTCTTTGCATAAACTCTGCCCTGCGTGGGCCACACTCTAAGCATCTTAGCCAAAGATAAAAGAATTTAACTGATATTTGAGCTGCTTCTAAGACATAGAATTTGTACTTTGAATCCAATCAAGTTAGTTTTCTGCTAAAATGATAAAATAACAACAACAAAATTAACCCTCTTTAGAGAGATATAACAAAATCTAGAGTCTCCACAATGCAATACTCAGAATGTTCAAGAAAACCCCAAATTATGGAACCTATGAAGAAACAGCAATATGTAACAATTCTCAAGAGAAACTAACCACAATTTGACAGGATGTTGGAATTAGCAGATAAAGATTTTAAATTAGCTCTTATAATTATGCTCAAAGATGCAAAGAAAAATATGCTCATAATGAATAAAAAGATAGGAAAATTTCAAGAGAGGAATAAAAGGTATATTGGTAAAAAGCAAATAAATTCAAAAACTAAAAGTGTAAAGTTTAAGAAAAAATTAACCAAATGGCTTAAGAGAATACAGGAATAATAGAAGAAAGAGTCAGTTTGCTTGAAATTATGCAATCCAAAGAGAAAACATGAAAAATAAAGAGAAAAAATGCAAATAATAAGTAGGGTCATATGGAGCGATATCAAAAGGTCTAACATATATGCGTGTATATGTATTCTTATATGTACATATGTATGTTTGAGATTTTAGAAGGCAAGAAAAAAGAAAGTATGAGGCAAAATTTTAAAAATATATGAAATGACACCAAAAGGTTTCCCAAATAGATGTCCCAAAGACATCTATTTATGGATTCAAGAATTTCAATAAATTTTAAGCAAGGTAAGTACAAGAAAAATCATTTTAGATTACTCATCATCAACTTGTGAAAGGCAAAGATAAAGAGAATACTTTGAAAGCAACTAGAAAATAATGACAATAGCCAAAAGAGCAATAAAATTTAAATTTTCATTGACTTGTCATCATAAACAATAGAGGTCAGAAAACAGAGGAACAATATGTTTATAGTGCTGAAAGAAAAAAGCTGTCAACCCAGAATTCTGAATTCAGTGAAAATATTCTAGAATCAATATGAAATAAAGACAATTTTAGATAAAAGAAAACTTAAAGAACATGTTACTGGAAGAGCTAAATAACAGGAAGTGTGAAACAAGTTTCCTCAGACTGAGGCAAGTGATACCAGATGGAATCTTGAATCTTCATGAAATAATGAAAATCATCAGAGTATCTTTTAAAAAACCAAAAGAGTAGAATTGAATGTTCCTAACACAAAAAAGTGATAAATACTTGAGGATGGATACCCTAATTACCCTGATTTAATGAACTCACATTGTTTACCTGTATCAAAACATCACATGCACCCTATGAACATATGTGAGTCATTATGAAAGTTTTGAGATACAGGAAAATCAAGAAACATAAAATCTACAGGGACAGAAGCAAATGAAACCCTCCAATCAATAAGCCGAGCAAGGTAAAAGTTGTGTGGCTGAATCAGAAAGAATTCTATCAACTGTGTTTTTTGGAAGTGAAATAATGGACTGTAACACAGTCTGACTCAAAACTTCCATAGTAACCATCCTATATAACTATTATGTACCCATAATAATTTAAAAAATAAAATGAAATGGAAAGGAGAAAAGTTGACTACAGAATTAAGTCCTCCTTCAATTTTGTTGAAAGGCAGAATTGAGAACTACTTAACTTCCTAAAGATTATTACTTTTATTGGGATCTAAAAATGTTTCTGCCAGGTGTGATGGCTCATACCTGTAATCCTAGCACTCAGGGAGGTCAAGGCAGATGGATTACTTGCACTCAGGAGTTCAAGACCAGCCTGAGCAAGAGTGAGACCCTGTCTCTAAAAATAGCTGAGCATTGTATTGTGGTGGATGCCTGTAGTCTCAGCTACTTAGGAGACTGCGACAAAAGGATCACTTCAGCCCAAGAGTTTGAGGTTGCTGTGAGCTATGATGCCATGGCACTCTACCCAGGGCAACAAGGTGGGACTCTGTCTCAATAAACAAACAAACATGTTTCTATACCTCAGGGTTAATGCACCATGGTAATCTTTAGAAAGGATGAGAGGAGGCCTTTTACATTAGAACTACTCAGGGTTCAGTGAAGATACTTTAGATATTTCAACTAGTTCTGCAAATTTTGGAAATGTTTACAGAGAGAAAGTGGGAGACAGATGACATTTCCAAGAGACTGGAAAATGTGAAAAACTGCTACTCTGTTTGCTGGAGCTCATTAGATCCCATGTTTGTCTGCAGACTGCAACAACTTGTGCTAGTCTACAATCACCATCACTGCCAGAGCCAGACAAAAATATTCTTACCTTCTAATTTGTCATTTGTGTTTTTAATGGCTGAACCTAGCCTAGAACTTTTGTAGCAAAGGCATCTTGGGAAATGCAGTTTGCAGATTTTCAATCTCTAAGATACAGGGGAGAGCACAGAATGGTGAGGATGATGCCGAGTACCAACACACATATCTGGTATGATCTACTTCTTTGATTACTAGGCAACCATGTACATCCTTGAACTCTTATTTAAATTTCTAAACAATAATAATATAATCCCTCTGCCTAACATGAAGCAACTGCTCTCATACAAAGACACATTCATCCTCTTTTCAAAAGGAAGGGTCCCAAAGACTTATCAGTTATACACTTCTGTGAATAATCTTATTTTTTCTAAATTAGTCACAATTTCATGTAGATGTCATGTAACAAAAACTAAATAGTTAAATTAACCACACACTTTTTATAAAGAAAAGCAATAAAAAGAAAGGGGAAAATTCCTAGGAAGGAATTATACATGTTCCTGCAATTCTAATTATCTGTTATATCCTGCCAAAAGCTTCAAATAGCATACCTACTTGCCATCAACTCTTCAAGCACCACTGGGCTTGCTGAATTCTATGTGGCCCAAGTGGTAGAGCAGCTTGCGGGAGCTGGACAGGTTACAGAGCCTTCTTTTATTCATGATCCCATTCAAAACTGGTAGTCTGGCAGTGCAGTGGCTCACACCTGTAATCCCAGCACTCTGGGAGGCCGAAGTGGGTGGATTGCTTGAGCTCAGAAGTTCGAGACCAGCCTGAGCAAGAGCAAGACCCCTATTTTTTGATTATAAATATAGCTACTCAGGAGGCTGAAGCACTCAGAATATTAGCTGATCAAATATACGGGCATCCCATGGTCTAGTCAAATTGGTTCATGAAATTATCACAAAGGCTAAATAATTGAGTTAACTCACCAACACTCTTTATAAAGAATAGTAAGAGAAAGATGGCTGGACACAATGGTTCACGCCTGTAATCCTAGAATTCTGAGAGTCCAAGGTGGGAGGATCACTTGAGGTCAGGAATTCAAGGCCAGACTGAGCAAGAATGAGATCCTATCTCTATAAAATATAGAAAAAATTAACCAGGTGTTGTGGTGCATGCCCAGCTACTTGGGAGGCTGAGGCAATAGGATCACTTGAGTCCAAGGAGTCTGAAGTAGTGAGCTATGATGATGCAGTGGTGCTTGTTCCAGAGCAACAGAGTGAGACTCTGTCTCAAAAAATAAAAGGAAGAAGAAAAAAAGAAAAATGAAAAAGAAATTGGTGGTAGTGGGGAATACCTAGTTAGCATATGTACATACTTGGAGCAGAAAGACAAGAAATTATGTATGACTGCTGTAGTCCTCATGTGTGTTATGTCCAGAGGTCATAATTGATATTTGTAGCTTCCTTCTTTTGCTACCTATTTCTTTGCTTTCCTTTCTGTCAGCTATTATATTAGCTAGAGAAGTGACACAATTTTCAGTCCTAAGAAGCCTGAGCTCTTATTGTTCTCCTTTTATTGGGTTATTGTAGTATTCTATTAATTTATACTATCAGTCTTGGTAACCCTAAGAGACCCCTCAGACAATCCTCTCAGTTTTAGCTATAACTATTCCCTCCACCATTATTTACCAACAATATTGCTCCACACATATAGTGTGTATATGAAAACCTAGCGACATTTGCCAGATGCTGGGTGGCATTCCTCCCTCTAGGAATTTATATGAATGTCCGGACACATAGGCACTCATGGATATAAAGTAAAGTGTATTACCTAAATAGTAAATACCAAAATGATTTTTGGAGAGGATCTCAGGTTCCTTCTGGAGTGAAGGAAGACAGAAGCCTTGGCTGTGGCTTTTGTCGTGTCTAGGTTGAAGGTAGCCAGGTTGAAGGTAGCATGATTCAAACCCACTGGTGCTAATGAAAGAAGTGCATGGCCTTTCTTATTGGATTGTCTAGATGTGGGACAAAGGGAAGGTGAAAGGGTGAGACTTGGAAACCAACATCAATCAAACATCAAAAGTGGAGTTTATCTTTATTACGATGAAGATTAGTCACCTCAAGCAATGTAACAACTTCCTACTTGGCCTGTTGATTCAGTTGCTTACAGACCCTAAATGAAGAGACAGTCTCAGCAGTATTAGACATTAAATGAAACCATTGCTATTTATACTAGCAGAACATTCTTCCCTTGGAAACTTAGATCACTATACTAAAAAATCCCAGAAATTCCTTTTTTTTTTTTTTTTTTATAGACAGAGTCTCATTCTGTTGCCTTGGGTAGAGTGCTGTGGCATCATTATAGCCCATAGCAACCTCAAACTCTTGGGCTCAAGCAATCTTCTTGTCTCAGCCTCCCAAGTACCTGGGACTACAAATGCCTGACATAATGTCTGGCTAACTTTTCTCTTTCTTTTTCTTTTCTCTTTCTCTCTCTCTCTTTCTCTCTCTCTCTCTTTCTTTTTTTCTTTCTTTTTTCAGTAGAGATGGGGTATCTTGCTAAGGCTAGTCTTGAACTCCTAAGCTCAAGGCAATGACCTGCCTCTGCCTTCCAGACTGCTAGGATTACAGGCATGAGCCACCACTCCTGGCCACCTCAGGGGTTTATCATTTCTTTGTATTATGTACGTTCCAACCCTATTCTTTCAGTTATTTTAAAGTATACCATAACTAATTGTTGACTCTAGTCACTTTATTGTGCTATCAGACATTATTAATTCTAACTATATTTTTGTGCCCATTAAAGACCCTTGCTTTTTCTTCTCTATCCTGCTACCCATCCCAGACTCTGGTAGCCTTCATTCTACTCTATCTCCACGAGATCAATTGTTTTAGTATTTAGCTCCAACATAAAAGTAAGAACAGCAAGATTTGTGTTTCTGTGCTGGGCTTATTTCATTTAACATAATGTTCTCCGATTCTATCCATATTCTTGCAAATTACAGGATTTCATATTTTTTATGACTAATACTACACTGTGCATATGTACCACATTTTCTTCATCCATTCACCCACTGATGGATACTTAGGATGATTCCAAATCTTGGCTATTGTGAATAGTGCTGCAAAAAACATGGAAGTGCAGATATCTTTTTGATATACTAATTTCCTTTCTTTTAGATATATGCCTAGCAGCAGGATTGCTAAGTCACATAGTAATTTTATTTTTAGTTTTTTTCCTGAGAAACCTCCATTCTGCTGTCCATAGTGGTTACACGAATGCACATTTCTCACCAATAGTGTATCCATATTCTCCTGTTTCCACATACTTTTTAGGTTTTGTTACCCCCTGACTTTAAAAAAAAAAATTTTTTTTTATTGTTAAATCTTAGCTGTGTACATTAGTGCAATTGCCTGTACCCATTCTAAGATGCACCACATGAAAAAAAGCTCATCATCCTTAATCATCAGAGAAATGCAAATCAAAACTACTTTGAGATATCACCTAATCCCAGTAAGAGTAGTCCACATAACAAAATCCCAAAACCAGAAATGTTGGTGTGGATGTGGAAGAAAGGGCACACTTCTACACTGCTGGTGGGAATGCCCACTAATACGTCCCTTCTGGAAAAATGTTTGGAGAATACTTAGAGACCTAAAAATAGACCTGTAACCACTATGGCCCCACCAATTATCCTCCCTCCACCGAAACCTCCCCCCTCCCTTCCCCTTCCTTGGTCCTTTCCCCATAGTCTTGTGCTATAGTTGGGTTATAGCCTTCATGTGAAAGCCGTAATTTAGCTTGATAGTAGGGCTGAGTACATTTGATACTTTTTCTTCCATTTCTGAGACA
>CAUYPK010101561.1:0-24798 GCA_963574355.1 Loris lydekkerianus | reverse complement strand
TTATATTATGTGTTTAATATATTATTGTTAAAATTATATGCTTTTGTGTGAGTGTTTGTCTGTTTTGGCAGGTCACTGCGTGGTGTGGCTCTCTGACTCTCACAGTTTAAAATTTTGGCTCTTTGTGTTCGCCACCCCTGGCATAGACCTTCACTTAAACAAGTATCTCCAGTGGAAATAACATTTCTTCTGGCACTGCTGTCTTTTTGGAATTCTAGATTTAGGTTGGACAGATGACTGGACAGAAGAGAATCAGAGACATTATTTTGTACTTGCTTCACATACTATTAGATGAGGTGAATGTGTAGAGTGCTTAAAAAGGAAATTTGGATTTTGGGAAACAGTTAGGTGATGTTGAGTTGGGAAAAATCCTGGCAGAAAAAGAGCCCAGAGGAAGAGCTGGAGAAGAGAGCATGGCGCAATCAACAAGGCATATTCCAGATAACAGTTCATGCGCCACCTGTACTGAGTTAACCATGATGCTCGATAAATATGCAATTTGCTGGGCTTACCCAGCACACTCTGGAGCAACGTCTTTCAGAGTTGTGCAGAGGATCTGAATTTTCAACTGTCATATTTCATGATTCTGAGGCACATTAAAAATCGAGATTGACAATGAAGTATATATTTTTGATTTTTTACGAGTATAACAAAACTGGTTTAAAAGCATCAGAGAACTCGAGTATAACAAAACTGGTTTAAAAGCATGCTCATCTTTAGCACTTCCTTCAGTTCTTCTTTTAAAATCAACATATCTGCTTCATGGTTTTCTGCAGTTTGGCTTTTTCTACCTTGTGATGTACCAGGAGGAAAATGGTCACATTACAAAGTCCGCGTTTTTATGTCTATGCTCAGAGAACCAGCCACGTCGGAGTCTATATTTCTGGCTTCATTTCAGATTGCTACATAAGGAATTCTCATTGTATCAGTTTAAAATAAGTAGCAGTCCCTTGTCCAGTAAGTTACAGCCAGCAAGATAGAGCCATGAAGTAGTATGGTATGTGGTTCTACCCCAACTTCTTATGAATTCATTTAAAAAAATATTGAGCATATACTACTTAGAAGAAATAAAATAGTGAGCAATTATGAGTGAGGAGGCATGTTTTCAGATATGAGCAAATCATTCTAGGATTGGCAGGTAATTTAAAGCGTGTCACCTAAAAGTCACAAAACAGTAGTAAAAATCTATTCAATGAAGAGGCTCAAAAAGTGAAATATATCTGTGAAATAAGAGTAAAAAAAAGTCTTAGAAGAAAACATAGAATGAAGAAAAATGATTTAAGCTATATTTTTATGCTAAACACACAAATTACAAAATATAAAATCTATAATATGATCGTATGTAAAAATAAAACAATAACTAAAAAAGCATAGGAAGATATAGCAAAGTTGCATCGTAAATGTCACTGGATTTCAGGTGTTTTTTCTTTTTCACTTCAAACATTCTAATTTTTATGAACTTACACAATACATATATATTACTTTTTATAATTGGCAGAAAATAAAAGAGAAAGAACTTACACTTATGGTGCAGCAAGTTCGATGAGTAACTACTTCTACATCTGACAACCACCAAGAGACAGTATCTGCTTTCAGCCCCTCCAGAGCCACAGGTCATTGACATACTGAAAATATCTCCTCCTGAAACTAACTGTGAGTTCCAACCCCAACTGTAATTTTCTGCGAGGCACAGGCTAACCTTTGAAGATACTCTTCAGGATTCCATCCTCAAGATGTTGTGAACCTTCTGTATGCTTCTTCCTAAGTCCGCAGAGTACATGGGTTGACGTCAACACTAAAATTATCTGAAGTGATCACACAAAAATATCAACTAGAACATAGCAATCATTTGTGTTTTTTGGCCATTTGTCACTTACATATTCTTTTTACTTGAAGAAAATTGTAGGATAGGTAGGAGATATTATTTCACCTCCCATAACAAAAGCAAAATGGAATAAACACATTCTCTCCCACTCCAGAGTAGCTATAATGTGAACTTGAGGCTTTGGTATAGACAATTGGATGTTCCTAGCCAAGATTTTGCCTTCCGAGATAATTGTACGAAGGTTCAAGGACAAGTAGGATTTTTCAGCTGCTGAATTGACTGTTTCTAGATGTGTGTGCCATTTGGAGCATCTGATGGCAGCAGCATAAGCTGTGCCACCTGCATTGTTTTGTAGCTGGGCCTTGAATTTGCCTCCTTTCTCTTGATCTGTTCGGTTTGCGAGCCTTACAGAGGATTCTGTAAGGTAGTCACTTTATTCTAAGAAGCATTACTGAAACCTGAGAGCATTAGTATTGTATTACATACTAAATTCAGTTCAACCACTGCCATATTTTCCTTTCACATGTTTATACCTAAGTATCATTAAAGTCTTACTGACAGTTTTCCTATGAGCCTTGTAGTCTTAGTTAAAAAAAATAGAGCCATTTAAAATTTTCTTCTTGAAAATAATATTTTCAGTAAAACAAATTTTATTTCAAAAAGGGTAACTTACTTAGAAAAATATGTGGAGTAAAAAATGCATGATGTTTATGAAGAAAAATATGAAGAATTAAAGAAGGGCATAAAAGAAACTCTAGATAAATAGACAAAAATTTTATGAATAAGAAAATATTGTGATATGTCAATTATCTATTAGCTAAGCATAATCTACATCAAAATTATAAAAAGATTCTATAATAAAACTTGGCCAATTGCTTCTAATATTCCACAGAGGAATAATTTCTCTATGTATTCAAAAAAATTGTGACATGGAAAAAGGACATAAATTATGCAATAAGAAATGCCAATACTTGTTTAAAAAAAAAAAAAAACAAGCAACAATACCATAGTAATTTTTCTTTTTGCAATTTTTGGCTGGGGCTGGGTTTGAACCCACCACCTCCCGCATATGCGGCCACCATCCTACTCCTTTGAGCCACAGGTGCCACCCAATACCGTAGTAATGTACAGAATAGTATTAGTCAAAGAAACAGAATACAAAGCCTATATGTACCTCTATACATAACAGACACTCTACTAGTGGTGACGTCATATGTCTTTATAACAATAGACTAGTTATAAATTGTGTTGAAATATTTGATAAAGAAAAGATACATGGGAAAAGATAATATTCTTATCTCTTACCATACTCTAAATAAGAGTACTGGTAAATTAAATACCTAAAACAGAAAAACAAAATTCTAAAACTTTTAAAAATTTTGAAGAATAAGATACCAAAAAAATCAGAAACTTATCAAGAAATAATTTTAGCTATATCAAAGTTGAGAAAAGCAACTGCTTTGTTACAAAAGATACTCTGCAAGTAAAGATACGAGATAAGGGGCAGTACTTGTGGCTCAGTGGGTAGGGAGCTGGCCTCATATACTGAGGGTGGTGGGTTCGAACCTGGCCCCAGCCAAATTGCAACAAGAACAACAACAAAAATAGGTGGGTGTTGTGGTGGGTGCCTGTAGTTCCAGCTACTTGGGAGGCTGAGGCAAGAGAATCAGTTGGAGGTTGGAGGTTTTAGAGTAAAAGACTCTATTACACTATACTTGACTACGGAATAATAAAGGTACTGCATTTATGAGAGCCATCTCATTACTAAGAAGAGCTTGCAATTAAGCCACAATGGAGAAAAAAAGAGACAAGTGGCAATAGACTGGTCTAAAAGCACACAGTAACCCTCTGTATCAAGGTACAACTGACTAGATCCTTTCCTGGACTTCTTAATTATGTAAGACAGTTAGTTATTTTTTCTTTAACTTTAATAGGAATTTCTATAACTTCAAAATGTAAATGGGGTTCACTTCTTTCCCTTTGGAATATGACAAAGGAAGAAGTTATTAGCCTGGTCTCTGCAGTGCAGAAAGAGAGCCTCGTGGGGATTAGGGATTCTTCCCAATAGTACTGAATGAGGTCTGGTGAACACCTGAACTCTCATTTGGGTTGTAATTTAGCTTATGCCATCCCTTGTTTCTTCTCTGAGGCTGAATCTTGCTTTCCACAATCCCTAATTCCTGGAGAGTTGAAGGGAAGTTTACTGAATATAGATAGACACATTTTGTTTTGCAAATCAGCAGTCAGTGGGATTTGTTAATGATAAGCTGTGGTTGACATATTGAATTTTCGGGTAGCTCTGACAGTCTGAAGCTTTCCTGAACTTGCATCATCCTGAGCCCATTATTTCTTGGATCATTTAATTGTCATTCCCCAAGTAACAGACAGGACTTCGGAGGCCTCTGAGCTTGGGTGGGTAAAAGGACTCATGGTGTGGATGTAAGAACAAGCTGATGCTCAGCTTAAAGGGACAGAATCTGAGAAAAAGCTGTGCAAGCAGGTGAAACTCGTATCATGAAACTTGACTAACAAGTAACATGGAATAACAAGAAACACAAGAAATAATTGTGGAAACAGTTGACCACAGAAGGAAGAGGCGGGACACAAAAACTGTTCAAAGCCAATGGAACACTGATAGGGATACAGTAGTGCAGGCAAATGTCAAGAATATCAAGCGAGCCCCCAAGAATCACCCTGAGGGCGTCTCTATCAGCCAGCTCCCTGGTTTCAACCTCAGGTGGTTTAGCTGCATGGTCAGTGTGATCTAGTATCGATTTCTGTATCAGCCAGAATAGGTTACAGTGATGGCTATTCCCACCTGGCCCTCTAGATCTAGACTTTATACTGGTCTTCACTACTATGTGACTTCAGGTGGGAGCGAGGATGCTTTATGTCATTATCTGCGCCACTGGATTGAGATCGTAGGGTAAAAGAAAAGTGGCATCAGGATTATTTCCCTTCAGATTAGTCGGTTTGGCTAGTTTCCTCTTCTGAAGGCCACTGCTCTTGCTAGGCCCTCTCTACCCAACTTACCCTCCAAGGTCTGGGAATTAACTCTTACCCTTCTTACCTGTTCAGGTCCAGTGTCATGACTTCCCAGTGTTATAACCTCAGGGTCCTGTGTTCCTCTTGATCAGGGCCCCTAACCTCTGATGACCAAAACTTTGTAAGTACTCCCTTCTTTTAAATCTCCCAACCAGCTAGTTTGAATGGCTTCCTTTTAGGACTCCAACAGATTCGATTATGATTTAACAGGGCACAGTCTCCAAATCTTCGCAGCTTCCCATAATAAAGCTTATTTCTTTTCTAGGCCACCTATCCCACGTGTGTGTGCAGAAAGCTCTGTCCACCCCCGTCACTCAGAATCTCAGGCTTCCGCTTAGCTCCTCCTTTGCTGAGAGGCTGAGCAGCAGGAAGATCCGTGGCTACTGATGTACAGACTCTGCTTTATGCCCATATCATGTGGCACATGCTACTTTTTCTTAGAGTTCAAACATCAAAGGAGCAAAAATATTACCCCAAAAAGCAGCCAAAAGGGGGAAAATGAAATAATTTAACAATAACAAATTGTTCAAATGTGAGTTTTTTTTTGAAGCATACATTTGTGATGAAAGGAAAGCAAACGTTATAACTCATGTTAACTTCATATATGCAAATAGATAACAGAAATACACAGAATAAGATGCTGTTTATCCTCAAGCAAATAGATCTGTTAATGTAATAACAATAACAATTTAGCCCAAAAGGACAAAATAAGCTTACAGACAAATACATAACTGAAAGGTAAATTGTCTTTAAGCCAGTTTGTGAGCCTCCCAAATCCAGTCAGCTCCCCCAGCTCTCGCCCAGGGAGATGGCCATTTGCCTTGCTTCTGTCTAAGGCTTACCAGCACACTCCAGTCACCTTGCAGCTGCCTCCTCCTCTACCATATCAAACTGTCTCTCCAAGAGTGACACAGGGGCTTCAGCGTGATTTCTCCTGCACCCTCACAGCATGAGGTAAAGCAGCTCTAGCTCTTTAACATAACTCAGTGTGACCCAACGGGATGTATCAAAGTGCTAGTTTCCCCAGAAGCTACCTCAAAGGCAGACTAGTGAGAGAGAAAACACCACATGAAATGATCCTTGACAAAAGAAAGCTCTGGAAAGAGTATGTTAACAGAATGCTTTCCCTTCTCTCCTGGCAATTCTGAGATGCTATCCTATAGGTTCTCAGAAGTTATTTTTTAAGATTAAGCAGCCAGCTGTATTTCCTATGAACCTGGGGCAGCTCAGTAACAAAACCTTAAACTTACCTACCCTCTTCTCTGCCTCACTTCTTTTTACCCTCATTCTTGATGTCCTGGTATTGAACTGCCTTTCTCAATGCAGTGTTTATACACAAACTCTGCGTCCTTTGGAACCCAGACTCAGAAACTAGTATTAGGGGTAGACATAAAGAGAAGGAAATTTGGGGGTGGATTTCCTACCTGTCAAAAAGAAAGAAAGAAGTAACTGTTTACAGGTGGTAAGTAGGGTGATAAAAATCCTTGCAATATCATGCTAACACAATTATTAAAAAATTTAGCATAATTAGTAGGATTTAGGTATATTTAACATTTTTGGCCATCATTTAATTTCATGTTCTTTTTGACTATAGTATACTTTTGTCCCATTACAATTTAGTTTTTATTTTTCTAACACTTACATTTTCATATATGTCTATATAAGTTCTTGCTCAAGAACGTTTTTGTGACAAACATGTACTCTATTAAAAGCCACAAGAAATATTGAAGTATTATGATCTATGAACAAGACCCTATTTAATCATATTCCAAGAGACAATGTCAATTGTTAACACACATGCTCCAAAAATATGTACTAAATTTTAGTTTAAAACAATAATTATTCTTATGCTGATTTTACATCTGCCAATTGCATTTTGTGGCCCAATTCTGGCTGGTTAAACTCATGTGAACAGACAGCATTTTGATCTAGATTTCCTGGTAAGATACTTCTTATGCTTCTGTTCTGAATCAGGCCAAACTCCTTTGGGAATGAAAGAAAAAGTAAGAATGTTTTTGGTAGCAACTGGACTCAGCAGAAAGTCTGATCTAAAATGGCCTAAACAAATAGGGGTTATTTGTCTCACACAGTAAGTTTGGACACAAGCAGCTACTGGAGCTTGGAGCTGCTTTGCTTACAGACGGCCCCTTTCCCTGTTGCCATCCCTAACATGTTGATGATGGGTCCCTATGTTTATTAGTTTGCTGGGACGCCCATAACAAAGTACCTCACAGACTGGGTGGACTAAACAACAGAAATGTATTTTCTCCCAGTTCTGGAGGGTAGAAGTCTAATGTCAAGATGTTGGCAGGGTTGGTTTCGTTCTGAGGCCTCTCTCCTTGGCTTACAGACAGTTGTTTCCTCCCTGTGTCATTACATGGTCTTGCCTCTGTACCTGTGTGTGTCCTAATCTTCTCCTGGGAGGACACCAGTCAGATTGGGTTAGAGAACAGTGACCTCATTTTAACTTAATTATCTCTGTAAAAATTCTTTAGACAAATATGGTCACTTTCTGAGAGTTTATGACTTCAACATATGAATGGGACAAGAAGAATCCAGTTCCTAACACTGTGGTTATCACTTTGTGGTCTTTAGATATTGCCTCAGCTCTACAACCCACAATTGCTATAACAACAGAAAAGAGAAAGGAATTGAATTTGTAACCTTTATTCTCTTTGAGAAGAGAAACAAAAGCTATCCATATCACCATTCCTCCCTCCTATGCCCGATCCATTTATCAAAGGCTGGAACTGTGTCACCTGGTCACCTCTAGCTTTACGAAAGGCTGGACACAGGACAGGAGGTTTCAATTTCTGAGGCATGGAGTATGGTTGAAAATTGAGTGTTTGGGGCCATTCAATCTGCAGAGTCTGTTCCAGAGAATTTAGTAGAAAATTTAACACATGTATATTTATTGACCCACTACTAATGACAGACACTATCCAAACACTCAAGATATGTGAGTAAACAAAACAAAGTCTGATCTTCACAGAATTTACAGTATTCTTTGGAGGACAGATGAGCAAGTAGGCGATTAGAGTGCTGAATGATGATTACCAGTGTAGCAGCAGGGTACAGAAACTCACCAGACAGCCAGCAACCGTAGTCCTAGAAAACCACATCAAGGGGCACCCAAAATGTGACAGCCATGTTTTTTTCTTTCTTTAACATGTAAAAAATGAATAATTTAATATTCATGGGTATTTTAGGCAGTAAAATAGGTATTTTTAAAATACTTTTGCATAGGTATTTTAGGCAGTAAGTAAATTCATGTGCCAGAAATCACCAAGCACAGGACTTGGTACAAAGTAATTATTGTGTGTCAAATTATTCATAACTTTTTTTTGCTTACTGTCATAATAGAAAACCCTTTTGTACTTCTTAAAATACATGAGACACTATTTGAAGGTTTCCTTTGACTATTCCTTAGAATAACTAATAGAGTTATATCTTATTATTGTCCCCATTCACTAGAAGAAGAAATCCAGACATTGAAAAATTAAGTGATTTACTGAAAGTTATGTATCTCTTAAAAGACAAAGCTGTTCATGCTCTTACCTACCTCACCCTCAGAACTCCCATCATTACAGTCTGCCTCCATATGAGGACTACTAAAAACACAACATCTTTCCTGATGTCTGAGTCTCTATCTCTGGCAATTAACTGCTACTGTGCTACTTAAAAAAAAAAAAAAAAAAAAAAAAAGGTAAATACTTCTAAGGAAGCCCATGAGTAATTATTTTCTACTGAAATGACAGAAATGGAGAAAATCTGTAAAGTCCACTAGCACATAAAATGCCATAGTTTCCGATGACTGTTCATTTCCTCCACTATGTTTTCTCTTTCTCTGAGATATGATATAAACTGAATATTGTTAATTTACCTCTCAGACCACTTGGATACCAGATTTTAGAAATTATTAATATTACTTTTTCCCCTGGGAAATGAAATGTGGAGGTTTTGTTTTTACATAGCAACTTTATCTTTTTTTTTTTTCTGTTTCTATTTATTGTTGTGTTTTCTTATTTTGTTTTATTTTTATCCAAGCTTTACATGGTGACTACTCAGCCTTTTGATGTAGAATATAACGGAAGGAAGCGTATTCACTAGCTATAATGTGGCTTTTACTTTAATATTCCAGTGACATACAATCCAGACTTAGTAAAACTTCAATTTTATTTCACTTTATTCTGACTGGAAGAAGAGCCTGTCAAGGTATCATGTGCAAAAGAATACATTGGAGAAAAGAGGAAAGAGAATTTCTCCTTGGTTTTCAGGTCTAACATCAACTTTAAGTGTCTGTGGGTTGTACTGCTAATTATTCGGAATCAATTTCTATGCTTGGCAAAGGCAGCAAACTCACTAACCTGAACGTATGTTATTTTTACGTAAATGTTAGTGTTTATAAAATATTGTATCTCAAATAACTGAGATTTTTCCTCGCAACCAAAGATAGCATTAGCAAGTTTGTAACTCTGGATTTTATTTTATTTAATTGTTTATTTTTTGTTTAGCAGGCCCAGGCCAGGTCTGAACCCATCATCCATGGACCACATGGTTGGTGCCCAAACCACTGAGCATGGGCACCCAGCCATTAACTCTGGACTTAAAGCTTTCTTCTACCTACTAATATTATTTAGTCATCTTGGGTGAGTATTTTTGCAAAATTGTATTTTATTTCTTTATTTTCAATTGATAGGCAAGATTTTCTTTATAGGCAAGATTTTCATCACTCTCTCACCATTTATACTAACTGGAGTTTTATGGAATTAATGAAATACAAAAGAAGAGTGTCAAGAATTATCAAAGTCCCTGATAATTCCCAAGGGTGTATTCTTTAATATTCTTTAATTTTAAAATAAAAATAACACAAAAAATACTGTGTTATTATTTCTGTTTTACTTTGACACAGCAGCAAGTAATCCTTAAGTTGTCTGTGAGAAAGTATGATTTCTATTAAAATTGCAATTGATTCTGTATAATATCTACATTTTGAAATAGATTTTCTCAGCTTTCTCTTGGCATGCCTATTTATATTTTAGAGTCTGTGTGGACTTAGCACTTGAAGTGAATTGAGTTTTTTACATTTTAATTTTCTCAATACTGTGATGGTATAAATTAACTAACCTCTGACATGCTTCATCCTTGTCATTAAGCCCTGAGAAACAAAAACTTTATTGTGTTTACGGTAATTGCAGAATTCTAGCTCTATTCCTGTCTAACAGTGCTACCTTGGAGGTCTTTTGGTCACTCCAACCCTGAGCTTCTTCATCTCCCTTTCTCTCATCTCAGCATGGTGATGGCCGTCCCTATCGTGGTTTTCACTGTATTGCTCTGGGGATCAAAGGAGATAAAGTAAGCACTGATTCCCCAAATGGACAGCAAGGAATCCTGGGAAGAAACAATGGTAAAGTAGAGGTATAGAATTCTTGGGGAAAGGTGGCTTATCTTCCAACAGCAACAATTTTACTGAAAGATTTTGGGAGAAAAATAAAATAATTTTATATTAAAATCAAATGTGTTATGGCTTTTCATTCACCTAAAGGCATTTCCATTTATGGCATGGAATTCAATATGTGCATGAATGTTTAAGATAAAATAGTTAAAAGTGACAGTGAAAAAGGACCACTCCCAGCACTGAAGCTTCCTTTTCCTTCTCTCTTCCTCTAAACTCCTTTCCTTCCAACCAAGCTTGTATGTTTGTTTTTCTCTACTGCTAAAGGGATTTGACTTGAGAAATAAGCATATAATTGTGCTTAACTATGCATAAAATGGCATTTAAATATGGCATATTAATGTCACCTTTGGTCTTTCTGAAATCATTTGCAGTATCTTGAAAATCCCTTCACCTGATTCAAGTTGCCATCTTTTCTTCCATGGATCACTGCAACTGCCTTGCAGCTGACCCACTGCATCCATAGGATCTTTTTGATTCTCAAGTGAATTAGTGTTTTGAAAACACTAATCCAATTCTGGCAGTTTCCCACTTCCACGCAGCTCTGCTTTCTCTTTTTCTTGGAATAAAGAGGAAAGTTTTCACACGTCTTCTTAGGTCCTCCACAGCCTATTCCCCACCACTCCCCACCTCTCCCTGCTCCTACCACTCTCATTCTCCTTCGGTCCCTAGTAATGTTCACACTTTCTCTTGCCACAGGGCTTTTGCCCCTACCGCCTGCTCTTTGAAAGGTCTACTTTCCTCTCTTCAACTAGTGGCTCCTCCTCTTGCTTGAGATCTTTTATGAAAAAGCAAACTGCCTAGGTAGGTAACTCCCTGGATAGGTAAAACCCTATTGTAAGACCCCATAGCACCTCCTACTGTACCTTTTTGGCTACTACAATTGCAACCAAACATCATTTGTGTTAAGTATTTCATAGAAGTGTTTAATATTTCCCTGTTAAGCTCCATCAGTCTGCTTGCTTCCACAGCAGCACTTAATAAATCCTCCACACATATCTGATAAATGAATAAGTGAATACATCCACACTTTGCATGACAATTTTCATCACTGTAATTTTACTAAATATTTATAAATGAAGATGTGGAAAGTACTGTTTTAAAATTCTTCTCCCCTGGAAATGTTACTAGGTAAGGGCTAACTCCAAAAGTGAATATTTCTTTAAGTCAGTCTGCTTCATAGCAAACTATGGTCTTTAATTGCCACTCTGCCCTCACCGCCCCTCTCTCCCCCTGAAAAAAAACAAAAGACCATGACTGGAAGTACTCAAGTACTATTGTATTAGTGAATTGTCTGTTTTGCCTAAACTTTGATTTGCTTGGCTTTGATGGGTGTGGTGTTAGGGCTCTGGTTAAGGAGTACACTGCTCTCTTCTGGAATCATTCTCTTGACAGTTGTCTTAATATATTCCCTGGTGCACCATTTTCTCCTAAGTCTTAAATGCTTGAACAGTATCACTTTGACTTGATTAGAAAAAACATAAGAAATATTTAACTAATTGAGTCTGGAATTCCATATACTGAGACCAATAAGTCAATTTGTAATGATGAGAAAGAGTGATGTCAATGCCCAAGGTTTTAGATTTCTCAAAACTGAGAGGTTGATCAAAAGCTTGAAATTGTTAAACAGCTAAATTTGATCTGAGGGAAACATTGTATTGGAGTCCTTACGTAACAAACTATAACCTAAGTTATTATGTAAACTAACTAAAAGTCTAACTCTGGGTATACTCTTGGCACAAATAGTTGAGTTGCAATCAATTACAGGAAGCCGATTGATTCAAATATGGCAAAACACTGGGCTGTAACCAATTATGCTATCTTTGTACCTCACTCCCGTTTCCCATCCACAAATACTGCCTGGCCACATAGCAGGCTGGCTTCCTTCAGAACCCATACTGGTTCCAAGTGCTGCCCAGTTCCTGAATCATTCTATGTCCAACTCAACTCTGTAAAATTTAACTTGTGCAAGGTTTTCCTTTTAACAGCATTTAATACTAGATGGGTAATTACCTTTGTTAGAAATGTAGATAGAGACATTTAAAAAACCAAATTGTCAAAGTCTTTGACAATAAAGGACTATTACCTATTATAGGAAAAAAACAGTGATAGGCAGTGTTGGGATAACAAGTAAGAAGGTATGTCTGTTTTCAAGAAGGTTAGGTTACTGTAAGAAAGAAAATAAACTCAAAATAGAGTCAGACTGCTGTGAAAAATGCCATAATACAATATTATGAACTGAATTCTGTGCCTTTCCCCCTCCAAATTTATATGTGGAGGTCCTAACCCCTGATACCTCAGAATGTGACTGTGTTTGGAGACAGGGCCTTTAAAGTGGTAAATAAAAGAAAATGAGGATATATAGGTGGGCCCCAAGCCAATATGGCTACTGATCTTATAAGAAGAGATCAGTGCAAATTGACCAAGGGGTGGGAAGAAAAAAACTTTTTTTCTTTTTTTGAAAGGGATAAAAGAAATATAAAAGAATAAAAAAATAAAAGATCAGGACACAGAGACACACAAAAGGAAGACCTTGTGGAGACAAAGGAAGAACACAGCCATCCACAAGCCGAGGAGTGGGGCCTGGAAGTCGTCTGAGACACCCAGTCTGCGTCACTTTGTTATGGAAGCTGCGGCAGGCTAATGCACAAACCAGGTCCAGGATTTATACTCAGATCTGTCTGATCCAGAGCTTTTACTAAATGCCATGCTCTACTGGCATCTTTGCAAATTTATTACGCTAATTAGAAGGCTACATATACTATATTATAGACCAAAAATCCCATAGAAGATAAGCACTTCCGTGGAGCAATTTATACAATATTGATAAGTCAATTTTTTTTTCACTTTTGTCTGACTGCCTGACTAGTGTCTTCCTAAGAAGCAGTATGCAACAAGCAGTTTCTGTTACTTAAAATGTGTGCTATTTTATGTAAATTGAGATGCTTAAAAAATAGTCAGGAAAGGATTTCTAATCTCCAATTCACGTTTATCTTTTAAATTTCTGGCAAGCCGACAAATACTTCCATAAGTGTTTATAATATGGCATACTTTTCTTTTATAAATTATATGAACTTGGTTAGAAATAGTTAAGATTAGAAATACTTGATTGGCTTCAATCTGATAAAAGGAATCTGGAAAAATTATAGTACTCAAGGTTGGGAGTATTTTTTCTTTTATTTTTAAAGTCATTTAACATCTGCTACATAATATACAATGCACAGTACCAACTCAGGAGGCTTTCTGTGAATAGAAAGTATTACTAATCAGCACACAGAATATCAGATTAAAGATATTAAATCCTCCATCTGTGATATCTTAGTCTGACTGATGCTAATCCCGCAGGCTGCATTATCCTATGCTTACATAAAAAAGAAAGTTATCACCATACAAATCATCTTTTCATTTGCAACTCACAGGGGGCATCAGGAAAGGGACTGCCAACTTTTGAGGGTTCCCTGGAGGATCAGGTCTACCAATTACATTCTAGCCCTCAGCAGTGCAGAACGGCAGACAATAGGGTGCAAAGTACTTCGTCTTCACCAACAGACAACACCACTCAGCAAAATCTGGTGAAACTGGCTTTTTATGGCTAACATTTCCCGAAAGAGTTGGAGTTAAAAATGTCCTAAAGTCAAGCCCACTGTGTATCTATTTCAATATACGCCTGACTCAACTGCGGATCTAACCAATAAAGCTTAGATCAACTGGCATTTGTTGGAAGCCGTACATCAGACGCATGACTAACTTTGCTGCTCTCATCCAGAAAACAAATAAATGAAAATGTGTGAATATAGATTTTGCTAGCTAAGTAAATACTATGGAGTTTGAAACTATTGCTGTCTTATTCATGCCTGTACTTAAATTTTGAGAGTTTATGTACCTGAAACCTTTGAAAAGTCTCCTATAGATTGACCCCTGAAAACTAGACTTTTAAAGTGTAATGTACTGAAATACTTGGGGCCCCAAATCTGACCCAAAGTCTTTACTGTTTATTTTGGAGACGAAAGAGGTAAAGTAGTTGTTCTGTTCTGATTACTTATATTGTGTGCTGAATGTCAGATGGTTCGTTTTCTTTAGAGAGAAGAATAGAGCTCCAGGCAGAACATTCTACTGAGACACTGTAAAATCCCACTTAGGGGCAGTGCCTGTGGCTCAAAGAAGTAGGGCACCGGCTCCACATACCGGAGGTGGTGGGTTCAAACCCGGCTCTGGCCAAAAAGTGCAACCCCCCCCCCAAAAAAAAAAAAAACTCACTTAGCATACACATTAGAGCATATTTGAGAGAATACAGTTAGTGTGAATATTTTTTCCTGTAAATCAAGGGATTAGAATCTCCAGAAAGCTACATTAATTTTTTTTTTACCTTTAGAAAAATATACAATATAAATGCTAGATATATGTGTAACCAAGGGGAATATGAAATTATGCAGCTATAATAAGGTAAAAGTTACGACTTTTGTAAATTTAGACAAATTATTTTAGTTAATCCCTAACAGCGTTGCATTTACTTTTAAATTATTTCCCTTGTTATCTTCCCACCCCCATTGCATATTGTGAAAGCATAGGTTATTCAACCCATGCAATCTCTCCTTTTGGCGACAGCATGAACTATTCTGAGGACTTTATAAGAACATTTAGAAAGGCATGAAAAATCCTGATTGCTAAGCATAAAAAAGAAAGTATGTGTAATATGGGGAAAGGTTATGAATTTTTATTACTCACTTCTCTGAGCTCCATTTTTAAGCATATTTGGAGTCAGCACGGCTCAGTAGAAGGAACACAAGACCAGGGCTACATATTTCCCTGCCAGCCCCTTCATGTGCCAGCTTTATGCTCTTACACAAGCACTATCACCTCCGAGTTTAAGTTAATGGTCTTTTCTATTCTGTCCAGATATTACATTTTATGGTTCCATTTTGCAGTTTTTGTTTCCCACAGCGTATCATCTATCTTTATAGATGGTAAAACAGTACCAGTTTCCAAAATCTGCTCATGTCCTGGATAATTTGTACATATATGGGTAAAAAAATGACTCTTGATGGCTAACAAAAATATTTCCAAAATTGTAATATAGTGTGTGATGAAAAAATGAACAAAATTGAGATGGTTATTTGTACATAACAAGTTGATATTTATTGAGTAGAACAGCTGCTTATAAATTTAATGAGCTTATCATAGAGCAAAAGAGGAAGGTTTTACACAGACTATCCAGAGAGGTCAGAGTCTGAATAGATTAATTTAAGAAATGATGGCACATTAAGAAAAATTATTTTGTTAGAGCTTATGGGTTTATCTGCTTAAAAAGTAAATCTCTGATCCTTTTTCGTACTATTTTCTGAAGCCTTATTGTGCTGTGACTTGTATATATTGATAGGATAAGAAGAAAAGAATGTTTTATTTTTTATCTATGGTATTTACTGCATTAAACATTCTAATTCTTATATCTCTACTTACCAAGTTCTTTTCTTAAAAAAGACTCAAAAAAATAATGATAGAATAACTAAAGAAGTAATGATAGAATAACTAAAGGCTGCACATACAACAGAAGTAAGGAGATTATTTTAAGTAATATTTTCCTTCATTTCCCTGCTTAATTGTGTTTTTTGAGATAAGCATTTGAATAATTATCTTCAAATCTTTATAAGCCTTTTTGATATTTTAGAAAAGTAAAGTACTGAGGAAAATAGCCAGTGGGGGGAATGTTAGGTCTCCGAACAGGAGCAGAAAGGGTCATGCTTATAGCACTATTAATTGCTTGCTCCCTGCAGTGGGAGAATGTCATTGGATGAGCCCCAAACTGAAGTGGCCTCTGTGTGCTCTTTTCACTATGGAAACATTTCCTATGTGGTTTTGGGGGGGAATCTTTGCTTTATTTCACTGGATGTATGCATAGTTGAAATTATTATTCAGTAAAATACGGCTAAGAGAGGTCATCTTTTCATCTATGTTAGGACATCCTAAAATAAAGTCGTCATTAAAGAAATAAAAGAAAGGAATATCTATTGAATGTTCTATTAATTCAAAATAAATTCTTATTGAATAAGTACCATAAAGTAGACTCTATGTTATGCTCTGGAGATACGGCATACTCAATAAAAGTGTGAATATAACTTTTGAACATTAAGCCACTGAGTGAAAGTGACTTTGCAGATATGTTATTAAAGTCCTATGGATCAACCTCATTTCTTTTTCTGTCGGGGTTCTTCTTAATGATATTTATAAAATAGCTGCTATATTCTAGGATGTTTACATATGTTACCTATCCAATTTTACATATGTTACCTATGTATCATTAACACAATTTTTATGAAAGGAAGTTAAGAATCCACGATGCTACACAATTTGCCTAACGTCAAACTGTGGCTGACAGATTCTTGGGTGGCCTCTGCTGATCAGCACCTCCTGGTATTCACATCCTGTGTGATCCCTTTGCCTTGAAATGATCGGAACTTGGGTCACTTTTTTAATA
Organism: Loris lydekkerianus; assembly: GCA_963574355.1. Lineage (NCBI taxonomy): Eukaryota > Metazoa > Chordata > Mammalia > Primates > Lorisidae > Loris > Loris lydekkerianus. Next base: position 8,001 of record CAUYPK010101561.1, on the reverse strand, counting down.
GAATGTAGCAAAAGTGTTAAGATATCGCTTGTGTACTTATGCTCTATTATGTGAGGGGAAAATGCAGATGCCTTGCCAGAGAAAGAGGAACTCTGTGTTGTGCTAGCTTAGAGTGTTCAACAAAATTATCACAAAATAGATTAAGTAAATGCCAAATGATAGTTACGAAGCATAAGAGATGTGCCTCAGCACTTTCTTGCTGCAGAGGTGACCGGTGTAAATGAGTCGTGACTGCTTTACAAGTGCTTTAGCTAACCCACAGTACCCTTTAGCTGATTGTATTACCAAAACCTTCACCTAGTGAAGAATTACAATATCCCTGATATCACATGCGTTGTATGTAGGCACACATGATTGTACTGTGAATGCTTGGTTTGTTTCAGTGTGAACATGTGATGATACAGTGTAAGAGCCCATGTCACTCATAGGTAAAGGATGTAAGGCACCCCCAGCCCCACCCCAGTTGGGTTACGCAGATGTTACTCTTGGACTAGCTTTTGCCACCACTTGGGAGTTACTGCCTGGAGGACTCCTGTCATGACCAGGAGTGAGTACTCTTGTAAGTAACCTCTAATAAACTCATCTAACTTGGCAAGCTGGATTTGTCTGAGTCATTCTTTGGTCTCTTGGCTCCATCTCATTTGGAGGAGTGGGGGCATGTGATTTTTATATGGTGTCCTAGGATTTCCCCAAAACATTAAGACTGTCTCACTAGAGGATTTCTGTTATAGACTCACCTTGCTTGCTTGCTGAGGAGAACAGCCACGTTGGAGAAACCCATGTAGCAAGGAGTTGTGGGAGTCTCTAGGAGGACCTGTGCCTAATAGTCAGCAAAAAACCTGAAGATCTCAGTCCTACATCGTAAAGGGAATGATTTCTGCCAAGAAACTGAGGGAGCTTGGAAGTAGATTTTTTTTTTCCTTGCCTGAGCCTCTACAGAATCCAGTGCTGGTCCACATCTATGATCCTAGACTTGTGAAAACCTAAGTAAAGGACCTAGGTAAGCTGTGCTCCAACTCCTTTTTTTTTTTTTTTTTTTCCTGACAGAGTCTCAAGCTGTCATCCTGAGTAGAGTGCTGTGGTGTCATAGCTCACAGCAACCTCCAACTCTTGGGCTCAAGTGATCCCTTGCCTAAGTTTTTCTATTTTTACTAGAGACAAGGTCCCACTTTTCTCCAGCTGGTCTCAAACTCATGAGCTCAGGCAATCCACCCACCTCGGTCTCCCAGAGTGCCCCAAACCTTGAACCACAGATTCTATGAAATAACTGCAGAGTATTTTTTGTGTTGGTAAGTTATAGTTATTTCTCATAACCATATAAGAAATGTATAATTAATACATAAAGAATTTTGGATAAAGGCAGAACTCAAATCCAAATTGGCTTTACACTTAAATTCTCTTTCCATAACCAGAGTTCTGCTAATTTGAGTCACAGGATCCCTCCTATAATAATCATCTTATTAAAAAATCAATTAATTGGGTTTAACAACAGGCCTCCTGCTTATGACACTTTAGAGAATTCACATTTACACTTATCTCAGATAATTGTTATAGGTACAATTCCAGTGAAAATAACAAGTTAACAGTACAATTCCAAGAAAAATCAGAAGCCCATAGTAAAAAATGAACCAAAATTCACATAAGGAAACAAAACACCAGAACTAATAACCAGTAAAAAGAATAACCAATAGAATCAACAAGTAAGAATTATCAATTATTGGATTATTGAGCACAAAATAAATGTAGAATATGTGTTTTAACATGTTTTAAGAATAGAGATCAAACATATTTTAAAAGGTGACAAATCATATGCCTAAATCTGAAAATAAGAGTAATGGAAAATAAAATTTAATAGATTTGTATGACAGTAAGATAGATGCAGTTGAAGATAAAGTTAGTAAACTAGAAAACAGGTTGCCAAGAAAATATGAAGAATTCAGGTAGAAAAGCAAAGCAATAGAAAAAAATTTTTAAGTTATTAAGAGACCTAGAGGATTGAAGGAAGGTATGTTTTAGTTTGAGTTTCCCTAAAAATAGAACTTCAGCCATTAACTTAGTTTTAGTGTATTTTCAAGGCAATATTAGGAAATAGGGAGTGCAAAATAAAGTTGGTAAAGAAAAATAGGGGTTTATTATTTAATTTCTATTTTAAGCAACAGAGACTCAATATCATTTTGTACCCTCCAAGGGACCATGTAAGAAATGTTTTTGAACAGAACCTTTAAAATTCAAGGAGGCTTGAAAAGTTAGTAAGAGTTTCTCAGTTTATGTAATGAGGGCTCTTTATGAAGTGTCAATTCCCTTATTGTTACAGACTTTCATTATACATGGACCAAGTAGCCTTCCAAAGAGGTAGGAAGTAGAACAATTTCCTAATGTGTGTCCTTTTGTGCCAGACACTAGTAACATGAAAGCAAGTTACAAGCACAACTCTGTTGAAGCCAGATTACCCAAAGGGATGTGGTTCAACCCCTCAACAAGTCTGCTTGAGGGCAGTGCCTGTGGCTCAGAGGGTAGGACACTGCCCCATACACTGAGGGTGGTGGGTTCAAACCCAGCCCCAGCCAAACTGCAACAACAACAAAATAGCCAGGCATTGTGGCAGGTGCCTGTAGTCCCAGCTGCTTGGGAGGCTGAGGCAAAAGAATCGCCTAAGCCCATGAGTTGGAGGTTGCTGTGAGCTGTGTGATGCCACGGCACTCTGCCAAGGGCAAAAAAAAAGTGAGATTCTGTCTCTACAAAAAAAAAAAAAAAAAAAAAAAAAAAGTCTGCTTCAATATCTACCATAATAGTAATAAGTCAAAAGTGTTGAGGGAAGAAAATCAATAATCAAGATATAATAAATAGAAAGCACCAGGGACTAAGTATAACTGTGAAAAGCAGGTAGAGAGTAATGCGGAATGGCTTTATGGGAGTAGTTCCAAAACTCTCAGAACAGGAATGGAAACTTAAAGACAGTGAAACATTGTATTCAATATGTTCTATTAAACTAGATTTATATAACTAACCAACATATGTTTTAAGGTTGTGATAAAAGTAAAATCACATTTCATCAAAAATTGAGGGAGTTTTCACCAACAGAATAATTTTACTGAAGTATATAAATACAGTTAAGTGAAAATGGCCAAGATAGGAAACTTACATACAAAGAAATAAGAAGAGGTAAATATATAGAAAATCTAAATAAATATTTACTAAATACAAATATAAGTACTTTCAGTTTAAAAAGAGAAGTAAAATACATAAATATGTTCATTAGTACATAATATAAATCAAAAGGTGTGTGGAATTAGAGAGCACTTTCTTTTCTTCTTTCTTTATGTTTTTGAGACAGAGTTCATGTTGTTGCTGTGGGAAGGGTGCAGTGGCATAATTCACAGCAACCTCAAACTCTTGAGGCTAACTCTTGCCTCCGTTTTTCATTTTTGGTAGAAATTGGGTCTTGCTCTTTCTCAGGCTGGTCTAAAACTCATCAGCTTAAGCAATTCTCCTGCCTCAGCCTCCCAGAGTACTAGGATTACAGGCATGAGACACCATGCCAGGCCTAGAGTGTATTTTCTAGGAAGGATGTTTCTTAATTTTAAAACTTATAAAAGATGTGTAGTAAAATCACTTGGAGAAGTGGGCTAAATATTTCAGTTCATACTCAAAGATTATAAAAACATATTTTCTTTAAAGTCAGACATATGTTTTCTCAAAGCGTAAAATTTTAAAAGTAGTATATGTTTCTGCATTTTGTCTGTACATCTGCTGTTGTTTGAGAAGAACACACCCTGAGTATTCTACCAATCCCAGAATATGGGAGGTACAGATATCTGACCTAAAATAAAGATATAATTGAATTTAAGCCCAGCCCAGCCCAGTCAATATCAGCACAGCTGATCCAGTAATTAGAATTCCCAAAGATGCATGAATTATAAATTAGTGTTTAATATTGAATATCATAGAATTTCTGTGATTTTTGTAATGCAGCATTGTTTTAGAATAGACTGAAATGATTCTTCTTATAGAAGATAGCTAAAATATAAATATTCAGAAAACTTGTAATTCAAAATAACAACAACAAAAAAAATCAGCCTAATACTAATAAAAGGAACAAGGGCATATTATTAGCCAAAATAGAAAATATGTTGACAAAAGAGAAAAATTTTACTCCATAATTTAAAAAATTTAATTTAAAAATTTAAAAATTGCCAAAATATACAAATAGAAATTAATGGAAATACAAATAGCAAAAAGACAACCCATGATTATATTATATTTTAAGAAAAATTTTTATTAAGTCATATATACATAGATCTTGAATACATTTATGCATTTGTGGGATTCAATGTGTTGATTATTTGTACAAAGTGGAGTGCTTACATCCTACTTATTAACATAACTTTCACCTCATTTACTTAATCACAGTGTTAAGACATTTGTGTTCTATACTTGATAAATTTGGCTTTGCACCCTTGCAATATGCTCCATAGGTGTGGTCTCACCATTAACCCTCCCTGTATTCAACCACCCCCCCTTCTTATCCTCCTCCCCTTCCCTGCTTCATTTTAAAGCATCTTTCCAGTATTTGGTTATTGACAGGTAAAGCACTCAAACATAGTAAAAAAAAAAAAAAAAATTAGAAAAATCAAACAACACAATTAACAGGCTTGATCTATTGTACGCATGCAGTGCCCTTGAAATATTACTAAGCAATTCACATTCTTTTCAAATATTCTTAACAATTTTGTAAAGCTAGACTCTTTAACATATCTATGTAGTAAAGCTTCACATCAATAAAATTAACATAGAAATCAGTAGAAAAGATAACTAGACAAATTCTACTTGTTTGAAATTAGTGAATATATCACAGGAATAGAAAAGCAAGCATCCAGTGTACTCAAAACTAATATGAAACTAGATGAACAACTGCAGGTCCACACTAGAGAGAAGAACACTTAAATTCAATAATAGGGAGGGTGGCACCTGCGGCTCAGAGGAGTAGGGCGCTGGCCCCACATGCTGGAGGTGGCGGGTTCAAACCCAGCCCTGGCCAAAAAAAAAAAATGGAAAAAAAAAATACAAGAATAGGGGAGGGGAAGAAGAGGGGGCATTAAGTAAGCTCTCACCTAACAGTTAAATGTAGGGTATATGGCACACCTCCTGGGTGAAGGGCTTAACGAGAATTTGGACTTTACCTGACAAATGCAAACAATGTAATCTAATTGTATGTACCCTGATACTAATAAAAAAAAAATGCACATCTACTTTTTCCACACTGTTGATGTACTTGGCATTTTTGGTGTTTTTCATTTTTGACATTTATGAGTGTAGTAGTATAAAATGCTTTTTTAATGTAGTTAATAATGAGTATTTTCTTAATATATAAAGATATTGAGCTCCTTTTCATATGTTTGATTTCCATTTTATCTCTGATTTAGCAAAATAATTGTTAGGCTGCTTGTTAATTGGCTGGTCTCTACGTGTTTATTAAATTATAGGATGTCTTTCTATATTTTCAGCATACCTATCTTTTTTTCTAAGAAAAACTTCTCTATTTCTTTAGTTTTATCCTCACTCTACAATGTATCTTTAATAATGAGGCTCTTAATACTACTATTATCTAACTTGTCACTTTTAATAGGTAGTGCTTTTGTGCTTTGTGTGAGAAAGCTTTCCTTACCCTAATGTCATGAGAATATTTATGCTTTGTACGTCCCAAATCCTTATTTGTTCACCATTGGCATACAAATTTGTGATCCATGTGGAACTGATTTTTGAGAATTGCGTGAGATGGAACGAAGATCCAAATGTATTTTTTTCTTTATGCAATTGATCTATCATCACTTGTAGAAAAGATCATCCTTTCTAAACTACATTTCTGTTTTACATGTTAGAAATCAATACACTATATATGCTTCCATCTATTTCTGGAGACTGTACATAACTCTTTAAATACATAGCTTGTTAGATTGAAAATTGGCATAAATGGTTAAGAAAGCTGTTTGGAAGTATCTGCTAAGTTTGCACATCTGTACACACCTACAATTTGGCTATTATGTTCACAGCTATTATTGGTTGCTTCAGTGGCTCCCTTAGTACCAGCACCTCCCTGCTTGTTTTTAACTTTTGTCTAGTTATTGCCCATTACTGGGTACCCCTTCCTCAACATAAATGTTCAAGCAAACAGCCTAATGAGGGCTTCACCGTTCAATCTATTCCCTCCCTCCTTTCCATGCTAACTCAGTTATATTCAAAGTATCCAATGAGAGTGCTTCCTACATGCCACAAATGCCCACTTCCAGGACCTCAATAAAGGCACTGGCCCAGGTGTCCTTGATCTGTTCTTTTCTGGCCTGGTGGTGACCAAACAAGATTTTAGGTGACTTTGTGTGTATGTTTGGACATGCTGTGCTTACCTCTCTAGGACATGGGATCTGTGAGTATAATCAATCATTTAATTTTATGTGACTCTCTATGTAATTTCCATACATAGCTGTGTATAAAGACTCCACAAAGAAGCTTATTCCCACATGTATGAATCATTTGTATTCAATATACATAGACGTAGATAAGATGTAGATATATAAATATAGAAACTAAAAGATGAGTCATAATGTGCACAGAGGGATCTAAACACTGGAAACTACCAAAATGTTCATGAATAGGATAATTATGGCATATTATACAATGAAATATACAGAATAATAAAAATAAATAACCATAAGTATGCACAATAGTATGAACAAATTTCACAAACATTAAGTAGAAGGAAACAAAACAGCAAAACAGGAGAGAGATCTTATATAACAAGGTTACACTATGGACAAAACTAATATATAGTGTTATAAGTAAGTATACTTGTTGATCATTAATGGTAATAGTGCTCAAAAAGGGGAAAATCCAGCCTGTTGATAATACTTTATTTCGTGAACTCAATGTTATTTATATTGATGTATTCAAATTGTTAATTTCAGAGCTGTTTACTTATGATATGTTTATTTTTACATGGATGTTACATTTTAATAAAATACATTTTAAAAATAAAAATTGAAATAATTTATAATAAAAAATTATAATAAAACTTAGAACACATTTAGAATTAGGATCAAAACTTGTGAAATGCAGCTAAAGTTCTGGTTAAAAGGGAACTTCTAGCAGTTATAATTGATTGTGTTAGAAAAAACATTGGAAAATTTTCAAATAAGCAGACAATTTAATATGTGAGAACAGAACAACAGATTTAATGTGAAGTAAAAAGGAAGGAAATAGAAGGAAGAAACCACTAAAATAGAAAACATGCAAACAAAAGATGAATTAAAATATCCAATTGTTTGGGGACTTTTTTTTGGAAGAAAAAAGAATAAAATTGATAAGTTTGCAAGGGTGATCAGAAAAAAGAAGAATACAACTTAAAATATTAAATACATCATAAATTAGTAGATGACTAACTAGAGACATCAATCACCAGACTGTCTTAGAAAAAAGGAAAAGTTTTAGATTTAAAAAAAAAAGGAAAAAACAACAACAGCTTAGGAGCAAGTCTATGGGAAATGCCAGGACCTACCAGACATTCCACAGGGAGAAGTTGCAGAGCAGAATAAGAAGGGGCAAGATAGCAGAGATCAACCCCCCAAGAAACAGAGTGCCACGGAAAAGTAGATGAGGTTTTGATCTTGTTTTGCACGATCTCAGATCTGTTGGCATAAAAGTAGCACTTCTCCTTCATAGTAGGGCTCCAAGAAGATCTAGAAAAGAGAAGAAAAGAAATTCTAGAAAATCCCCTGTGGACGGGCCTACATTGTTTTTCACCCTACCTTCTTCCCCTGCTACCCTTATTTACCCTTCACCTTTGAGCCCTGTATCCGAAAAAAAAGGCTAGAGGCAGTTAAATCAGGTCGAGGTCCAATATCACTGGCTCATTAACCAAGAATCTAACTATTATTCTTCACTGCCCTCCATAGCACCAATGACGGGTAAGATTCCCAAAGCGGGGACAACCTAAGACAGGATATGGAG
>CAUYPK010101557.1:0-11836 GCA_963574355.1 Loris lydekkerianus | reverse complement strand
AGAAGAATGTGTTCCATCTCCATCCAGGTTAATAGAAAAGATATAAAGTCTCCATCTTTTTTAATGGTTGAATAATATTCCATGGTATATATATGCCAAAGCTTTTTGATACATTCCTGGGTTGGTGGGCATTTAGTCTGTTTCCACATTTTGGCAATTGTGAATTGAGCTGCGATAAACAGTCTAGCACAAATGCTCTTACGATAAAAGGATTTTTTTTTTTTCCCTTCTGCGTAGATGCCCAGTAATGGGATTGCAGGATCAAATGGGAGGTCTAGTTTGAGTTCTTTGAAGATTTTCCATACTTCCATCCAAAAAGGTTTTATTAGTTTGCAGTCCCACCAGCAGTGTAAAAGTGTTCCCTTCTCTCTGCATCCAGCATCTGTAGCTTTGAGACTTTGTGATGTAGGCCATTCTCACTGGGGTTAGGTGATATCTCAGGATGGTTTCAATTTGCATTTCTCTGATGGTTAGGGACAATGAGCATTTTTTCATGTGTTTGTTAGCCATTCGTCTGTCTTCTTTAGGGAAAGTTATTTCTCTTGCCCAGTAATATATAGGATCATTGGGTTTTTTATGTTGATTAACCCAATCCCCATTAAAATACCATCATCATACTTTCAAGATTTGGAAAAAATAATTCTGTTTTTTATGGAACCATGAAAAATCATGTATAGCCAAGGTAATTCTTGTAATTAAATAAAGCCAGGGGTATCACTCTACCAGATATTAGGCCATAATGGTCATAATGATCAAAACACCATGGTATTGGCACAAAAATAGAGACATTAACATTTGGCACCCAATAGTAAACTATGAGATGAAACTAACATCTTATAGTCACCTGATCTTTCATAAACCAAAGAAGAATATACATTGGTGGAAAGAATCCCTATTCAATAAATGGTGTTGGGAGAACTGTACAACCACATGTAAAAGACTAACACTGGACCTGCATCTCTCACCATTTACAAAAATTAATTCAAGATAGATAAAAGACCTAAATCTAAGGCATGAAACAATTAAAATTCTTGAAGAAAATGTGGGGAAAACATTTGAAGATATCAGCCTCAGGAAAGATTTTATGAAGATGAATTCCATGGCAGTTGCAACAATAGCAAAAATAAACAAATGGGACTTAATTAAACTGAAAATATTCTGTACCTGTAAGGAAACAACCACCAAAGAAAATAGACAACCTTCAAAATGGAAAAAGATATTTGCATGTTGTGAATCGGAAAAAAGCTTGATAACTAGTATCTACAAAAAACTATCTACAAAATATATTTTTAATATTTCAAGGCATCAGAAACTAAGCATACTAAAGAGCTATTTCTTTTTATTCCATTATTATGATGCCAATTTTTACAGTGATTGCCACCATTTTTATCTTTTTAAAAATTGTTTTGCTTGCTCGGTGCAGTATACAGGCTCATGCCTGTAATCCCAGCACTATGGGGGGGCTTGAGCTCAGGAGTTTGAGACTTACCTGAGCAAGAATGAGACCCCAACTCCTAAAAAAATGAAAAACCCAGCTGGGCATGGCAGCGAGCACCTATAATACCAGAGGTTTCTGGAGGCTGAAGCAGCAGGATGCCACAGCCCAAGTCTGAGGTTGCAGTGAGCTATGACAACATTACACTCTGCTCAAGGGCATAAGGTGGGACTCTGTCTCAACAACAACAAAAAAATTTGTTTTCCTCTTTCCCTAACTCAGTCTCTCTTATCCTATAACAACATATGCACATAATGAGTAAAAGAACTAATAAATAATTTCAGTCTGCTATCTGCAAGAAAACAATTTAAAACATAATGGACCAATATCATACTTTGAATCTTTACCCAAAGTATGTGTAGTAGGAACAGGAGAGACCTAGAGTCAGTCCCTGAATGTGGAATTAAACCCTATCTCTTTTTATTGTTGCATCATTGTGACAAGTATAGTGAAGATTAAAGTGGACCGTGTACAAACACTGTCCAAAGTACACCACACACGTAGGCCATCAAGACAAAATACCCCAAACATTTATAAATTAAAAATTTGTTTCATGCTGCTATCAAAAGTGGATGTTTAAATTTCAACTATTTTAAAAAAAAATGTTTACTGTCAGATTTAAAAATAAGGTTGATTTTTGCATGTTAACTTTAAATCCTGTGACCTTGCTAAATCAACTTATCAGTTCTCATGGACGTTTCTAGATGGCTTATGATTTTTTAAACATAAAAAAGCCTTTAATGTTGAATAAAAGTGATAAGCATGCCCATACTTGTTTTGTTTCAGATCTTATTGGGAAAGAGTTGAATATTTCACCATTAGCTCTAGGTTTTCATAGGTTCCCTTTGTCAGCTGATGAAGTTTCCATCTATTTCTAGTCTGTCCAAAGATCTCAGAAATGTGCATTGAATTTTTTCAATCGTTTTATATGTCTCTGTCAGGATAATCATATGGTTTTTCTTCTTCATTAATAGGGTATATTACTTTGATTTCTTTTTGAGTGTTAAAACAGCTTTTTATTTTTTAGATGAAGCCTACTAGACATGATGTATTAACCTTTTCATTTCATTCATTGAATAGCTGCTGCAATTTATATGAAACTGCTTTTATTTGGGATAAAACTACTTCATAAGTATATTTATTTGCTGAGGATTTTGATTTCAGTCTGCAGTAGTAAATCATTATCCCTTACAGCATCTCTCAGAAGTTTATTTTCTTGTCTTTTTCTGTTGAAAGCCTACTGACTCTTTATCATGGGCATGAATTGATTTCTGTCATGTACTTTAAGAACTTCCTTATGCAGTTTTTATATACATTGAAAACTTTAGTTTGAAATTATTTGTGTTGATATCAAGAAATTACATGCATTTCAAGTGCTATTGTGGGGCAAGTTACAAATTTTAAGTTTAAAAAACAATTATGTGGCTGAGTAATATTGTCTAGTAGTAGTGTGGACCTTTAAGAATGATACATCCCATTTTCATAGAGATTATGGCTTATTTGTGTGCTTCAAATTTTTCCTTAATTATACAACAAATTATTTTTTATCTGATAATATAAATAAACATATACCCTTCATTTATTACTTTCAGTCAACTTACGTAGCAATGCCAAAGATCTTAAACAACTGAATTAAAAAAGAAAAAAAAAAAACTCACCAAAATATTAGTTTTCACTAAAGATTTAAGATTTAGTTCTATCAGAAAAAGAAATATTTCCTTGGGTCCATTATTTTTACTTTTAAAATTTCAAAATATTACAGAGTTTAAAATTTCAAAATATTACAAAATGCTTTGGTTATATGGTTTGCTTGATTGCTCTGGCTCGTACTTCCAGCACTGTGTTTAATAGAAGTGGTGATAGTGGCACTGCGATCTTGTTCCAGTTCTGAATGGGAATGCTGTCAATGTTTCCCATTTAATATGATGTTGACTGTGGGTTTGCCACGTATGTTTTTTACAATTTTGAGATATGTTCTGTCAATGTCCAAATTGTTAAGAGTTTTTATCATAGAAGAGTGCTGAATTTTGTCAAATGCTTTTTTTGCATCTATTGTGATGATCATATAATCTTTGTTTTTGCTTCCTTTTATGTGGTGAATATAGTGATTTATGTAGGTTGAACTATCCTTGCATCCCTGAGATGAAGCCCACTTGGTTGGGGTAGATTTTTTTTATATGCTACTGAACTTAGTATATTAGAATTTTACTGAGAATTTTTACATCTATATTCTTAAGGGATGTTGGTCTATAGTTTTCTTTTTCGTTGTGTCCTTTCCTGGCTTTGGTACTAACTTCATAGAATGAGTTAGGATGGAGTCCTTCTTTCTCAAGTTTATAATTTTTTGCATTCTGGGTACCAATTCTTTGTAGGTCTAACAAAATTTGTCTGCAAAACCATTTGGGTCAGAAATTTTTTCTGTTGGAAGATACTTTATTGCTGAATCAATTTCATTGCTATAATTAGTCTATTTTTTCCTGATTACAGGAGGTTGCATGTTTCCAGGAATTTGTCTATTTCATCAATGGTTTTGGTGCATAGCAATTTTTATAATATTCACAGATGATATTTTGTGTTTCAGTAGTATCAGCTGTAATATCTTCTTTTTCATTTTGATTGAGCTTATTTGGGTCACTTCTTTCCTAATTCTGGCTAATCTAATGAGAGGTCTATCAATTTTGTTTACCTTTTCAAAGAACTAACTTTTTCTTTCATTTATTTTCTGCATTATTTTCTGTTTTTGATTTCACTTAGTTTCACTTATGTTCTAAGCTTAGTTATTTCTCTTCTGCTAGTTTTAGGTTTGATTTGCTCTTCCTTTGCTAGTTCCTTGAAACAACTATTAAATTGTTTTTTGTTATCTTTTTGTCTTTTTGATATAGGCATTTAAGGCTATGGATTTTGCCCATAGGATTGCTTTGGCTGAATCCCACAGATTTTGCGAACTAAAACCGCAGTGTCATTTAGTTCAAGGAATCTTTTGATTTCATCTTAATTTCCTCCTTGACCCAATAATCATTCAAAAATAGGTTGTTTAATTTTTATGACTGTGTAGCATTGAGTGTTTCTAATGGATCTGATTCCCAGTTTTATTTGGGTCTAAGAAGACATGTGGTCGAATTTATATATTTTTGAATTTTTTGAGACATGCTTTGTGGGCTAAAATGTGATCAATTTTAGAGAATCTTTCATGTACCAATGAGAAGAATTGGAATATTCAGTAGATTTTGGGTAGAATGTTCTGTTAAAGTTTATTAGGCCCATTTGCTCTAGAGCAGTGGTTCTCAACCTGTGGGTTTGTGACCCACAGAACTGTATTAAAGGGCCACAGCATTAGAAAGATTGAGAACCACTGCTCTACAATCTAAAGTTTCTTTATTTTCTGGTAGGAGTATCTGTCTGGTTCAGTCAGTCAGGTGTTGAAGTCACTAGCATTTACAATGTTGCTGTTTATCACTTTGCTTTGATCTTAAAAGGTTTGCTTTATAAATCTGGGTGCATAAATGCTAGGTGCATAAATGTTTAGAATTATGTGTTCTTGATGAATTGTTCCTTTTATCATTATATAATTACCACCTTTGTCTTTCTTTATTGTTGATTTGAAATTGTTACATTTCCTGACATGAGAACGACTATATATTTGCTTTCTTTTGATTTCTGTTTCATAGAATTTTTTCTGATCCTTTGATATTGATCAAGGCTGAATGAGTCTTTGTGGATTATATATGGTTCCTGGAGACAGATGATACTTGAATTATATCTTTTTAATCCATTCATCCAGCCTGTATCTCTTGAGTGAGAAATTCAAACTATTCGCATTTATTGAAAGAATTGAGAAGTGGGATGTGTTTTGTTCATCCTGTTTAGAATTTTATTGTTTTGTTTTGCCTCTTTAACCATTATTTCATATGGGCTCTGAGCTTTAGCTTTGGGGTGGTTTTACACTGGTGGGCTTCCATTGTGTTCATCAATGTATAGTGCAGGTTGCAGTAATTTCCACAGACCAGGTCTGGATCGTGCCAGCCTAAGGAAGCTTAACGTTCTTTGGTAGGTAATGCTAATCCCTAAAGGTTGTAAAGCTTGAAGAAGACAGACTATTTCTGCTCTTTAAGAAGAAGAAACTAGTGATAGTGTCTTTCTGCGATTCTGTTTTAGGAAATGAGAGTCCAAATACACAAATGGCCAGACCTTATATAAAAATAGAACTCTAACCACAAACTGCAGTGACTTTCCCAGTCAACCAACCAATTATTTGTTGCAACCAGCCCAGGAAGGCAGCTTGCTATAAGCCAGACTTGCAGAAAGTTAGGCTGCTATCTGCAGTCATGGATCCAGGAAGCCAAAAAATAACCCTCGCAACAATTGGCCCCAAATGGCCAGGGCCAGATCAATAACTGCCAGATTTACTGACTTTCGTCCCCACTTCCAACATAAGACCAGTCCCTTAGAACACTCCACTCCATTCAGACTATATCACCCACTGACAGCAGCCTCCATGCAGGGCATACTTGAAGCCTTCCTTCTCCTCTGTAAAGCATCTCTACTCACCAGCCTGCCTTGGGATTTTTGCCAAAATGCAAGTGATTATAGCTTATTTCTTTGTATTGGACATTCTGAATAAATAGCTTTTGCTTGTTCTCCTTGAGTGGTCTTTGTCTATTCCCACAAAATGTCCTATGATTAAACTTCAGGATTCTTTTAAAAATAACAGCATTATTGAGGTAGTGTGCATCCGTCGTCCTTATGAATTAGGTTTCTCAGTGTGCCAGGCATGGTGTCTGGCAGTGAGGACACAATAGTAGCATGCATGCTCTTGACCTTCAAAGTCATTCATATTATGCAGGATAGAGCAGACACTGTCAGTGACAGAATTGAGTCCACATGAAAACTCACACAGGCTGTTTATTCATAAACTTACAGCAAGGAAGCCCATATGCCGTCATTTTCATTTTAGCAGAGGTCCAAGGGTGTTGAAAAGGAAAACACGTTTTAAATAGTAAAAAATATAAAAATACTGAAATAATCTGATGGGCAAGCATTCTATTAAAATGTGATGTGGAACCAGATGTATTTGACAGACCTTGGTTGGCTGGAAGGGGATAAGCCTGCATTTGGACACCATTTCAAAACAAGAAGTATTATTCAAAGTTAGGGACTGAAAGTTTTCTGTGGCTGTCCTGGTGCAAGTGTAGTTGATGGGATGTTTTGTACAGTCTGTCATGATAATGCTTAATGGGTGGGGGCAAAGGAGCGGCAGGCAGTTTTTCACCACTATGTGTTAAGTGCTAAGTCCCTAATATTTTTACATGAAGAAATATGAATTTACAGATGAGATAAGTTTGGTACTGCTCTACTGAGGTTACAAAGGGATAAAGCTACAAAAGCGGCCACCCACCAAACATCTAGAAACCAAAAGAAATGTTTTGCATTAGAAAAGGTGGATGTGTGGCTCTGTGCCTGTAGCTCAGTGGCTAGGGTCCCAGCCACGTACACCAGAGCTGGCGGGTTCGAACCCAGCCTCGTCCTGCCAAAGAACAATGACAACTACAACCAAAAAAAGGTGGATGTGTGTGTACCTATGTGTACATAAGATTATTTTAAGAACACAGCTAATACATAAAGCAGGTCTGCAGATTGGCAGCAGTCTATAATCTGAACTTTTGTTTTATGTATTTAGCTAATGCTAAAAAGTGGAATTTTCATGTCATTGTCAGCAGTATGCATTTTCCTGTTTTCTATAGTTACTACCATGAACACAACCTTACACCAGTGTATTCCACATATCATGTTGCCTTTCCAGGTAAACCTTTCAGTTTGGTTTTACTGAACTACCATGAACACAACCTTACACCAGTGTATTCATGTTGCCTTTCCAGGTAAACCTTTCAGTTTGGTTTTACTGAACTACCATGAACACAACCTTACACCAGTGTATCATGTTGCCTTTCCAGGTAAACCTTTCAGTTTGGTTTTACGAGTGTTGGAGAAATGTAACTAAAACAAAGTCTTCTCCCAACCCAGACATTCTCTCCACAAAAGCAGTAGAGAAAGAGAACACTTCCATTTCTGAGTAAGTATTCAATCAGAATGTGATGCATGCCGCAGGCAGCCAGCTAAGGGACGGTGAAGACAGGAAGGAGTCTCTACCATCATGTAGCCAAGCAGACTCAGCCCATTACACACACACTGTCAAGATGAATAATAACTATTCCTCGAGTTGGAGGACTTGACAGCACTATTTGTCATATAGTTCATCCCAACTTTACCTGATAGGTAGGGTAAGTTAGCTTATTGGCTTTATCCAGAGAAAAAACAAAAACCTCATACTATTATGACAGGAGATAGCTTTGCAAACTGGAGCAAGGTGCCCACAAAAGTAAAGTTCCTATCATCCTTCAGAAACTGGGAAATAGGGTCTTGTCTCTCTTGATGGTTACATTTTAAAGATACCTCCAAGGTCCTTGAACAAGACAGTCTAGATCACAAAGCCCACAAAAGGTCTATTTTCTGAAACTATTTTTACACATCCCTAAGAGAGGATAGAGTACTTACAGTAAGTTTTCTAAGTAGATGCTCTAAGATAAATGAGGAGAGAGAAATCTCTTCCTTTATGTTCAACAAGGAGAATTAAGTCTTATTTTTAATTTCCATTTATTCTTATACAAGGTCCACCTAAATGTGCCCCCCCCCAGTAAAGTAGCTGAAGAAAACATTTTTAAAAACAGCGCTCTTTAACATTAACAATTATTGGCATTTGTGTAGTGATAATTCTAAGACTTCAAGGAATCAAGGAGCCTTTTGAAGTGCAGATTTTAGGGACATAGCTATAAATACATATTATAAAGACCTGGGATTCAGTACAAATGTTTTCCTTCTAATCAAACTCTTCCCAGGCTATTTCAAGGCTGGTTATCCCATACCATTCCTCAAACAAGTCCACCTAGGGCTATGTAACTCCAGTGAAATATAATAGTGACCTTGTATAATGGCTTTTGGATTTGCTTAATGGCCCTCTGGGCACCCTTAGGCTACTTGTTAATACAATTAAAATTTTCTAGTTATCTTTGTAGCTACCTTTTCATTTTAAGACACAAAAGGTACTCCCTGTTCCATAACTGAGTGATTGTTGTGACATCAGTGATTCAGAGCTACACACTAGCCCCATACAAAATGCACCACAATGATGTGGCCCAAATATATTGTGAGTCAGGTATCATTAAAAATATTCATTACTATTATATTTATGTGCCACCAGAACTAAAACTAATGAAAACTGGCTGTCAAATGTGAAATACATTTGTGACATGCAGCTATGTTCAATATGTAAGCAAGTTCCTGACTTATTCTATTAATAGCAGTCAGCTTTTCAGTTAATGTTTTCTCTGTTGCACTAGGCTAGACCCTAACCCTAATGCATGGCTAACTATCTTCAACTTAAGTGCTTCAGGCACTAAGTAGCAAAATCATTAACACAATTATAATGACGAAAGTGTTCATTTAAAATATGGTGACATATAATCAGCATAAGTGACAATAGTTTTTTAGCTATTTAAATTGTACAGGTGTAAGTTTTAGAATTACCATAACCTGTACTGAATAATTTGTTAAAATATTTAATAAGATCACGAGCTACACTAATATTATAAATATTTAAGCAAAGATAATGCTTGAAGTCATTCTTCCAGGAAAAAAAGTAATATTTTCTTTAGAAATGTTTTTTTTTTTAAACATGTTAATGTATTATTAAAATCTTGGGTAAGGGGCTCTCAGTCATTCATTTATTTCTATTTGTTATGATGATTTTATTACAGAATTTAATGGAATAGAGAAAAGCGTCTATAAGGCATGTTCAGTCTACAGAAAAGTAAAATTACTATTGAATTTATCAGGACAAAAGCCTGCAGTTTAAAGAAATATGATATAATTCCTACAGATTATTTTATTTATTTATTTAGTTAGTTAGTTAGTTAGTTAGTTGCCAGCTAAGGTCATGGCCTCTGCTTTCTATTGCTAATGTAAATCTCCAACTCCCACCATCTCGCAAGCACAGAAAAAGGGAGAAACATGCTGTTTCACTTCATTCATGCTTACCTCTTTTAACCTCTTCAAACTCTTTAGCCAGGTAGCAAACCGTCACTTCCTTCTTCCACAAAAAGGAAACAGATTTGCTGGTGCATGCCTGTGGTCCCAGCCTTGGGAGACTAAGGGAGAAGGATTCTTTCAGCCTAAGAGTTAGAGGCTGCAGTGCACTAGGATTGCCCCTATGATAGACCCTGTCCTCCAACCTAGCAATATGGTAAAACCTCCCTTGGCTCTTAAAAAAAAAAAAAAAAATACCAAAACACAAACACAGAAAAATCCCCCAAAACAATGTTTGACCTCTATGACTCTATACTACTTCCTACCTATCATAATCCAGACAGTTTTATTCTCTCGTTATTAAATATCATTTTTTGGCACGTCCTCCTGGAAGGTGCTGGAGTACTCTTCATCTAGCTCCTTCTTTTGCTGTGCAAGGCTAACCTGTCTTTCAAGACCTAAGCACATGTGATCTATTCCCAGATATCTTTACCTCCACTGGCAGAAATGATCATCTCTAAACTACCATTACCCCAAGTTTGTCCCATCTTTTCAAATATCCATTCAAGATATAATTTCTGAGTCATAGGAAGCCCCTACTGAACAAGGTCAGATCTCATGGAGCACGAAGTTTCTGCTAGTGGAGTTCACAGACTAATGTGCATTAGAGGTACCCGTGTTCTTCTCTTCTCCAACTGTAAAGCAAACCCTCTGAAGGCAGGCATAGAGTCTTACTCATCCGTGTATCCTTACAATACTTAGGACAGCATCTTGGATATAGCAGATAAATGATCAGTAAAGTGATTTTACTGTGTAAAGAAAACATGCACTATTTCATTTGAGTAACCTTGAAAGTACAGGTGGCCCCTGATTTGCCAGCTAATACTTTTCCTTTTAGATGGTTCCTTTTCTGTCTTTAGCAGGAACTCAGCATCTATTATGATCACTTTATGAGTACTGTAAAATAACTTAGAGATATTTAAAGAGTGGGAGGGGGGCATTCAGAAGGTTAAGGGGAAGCTGGAAATTCACTCGTTAAGGATCAATTCCTCACTGCACCTGAAATAAATTATCTGAAATACAAATCTGAACACTTCATTACCATATTGACAATTACCTATAAACAATAATTTTTAGGATAAAACCTAATCCAACTAATATACTTCCTTGGGACCTGCATTTAATAGATCCTGCTGAATTTTTTAATTCATTTCTTTCTTTCCATTTGCCTGGCTTATTCTGCTTAACTTTAGTTCTGTTTTCTGCCACAGATCACACTCACATCTTCCTTTTCAGAAACCACTTCTCCTCCATTTCTAGTCTTGTGGTTTATGAGAAATTGTACTTGACTGGTTAAAGTCACTCCGCATATCTAATCTCCTGTATCCATTAGCAAATACTCCTCATTACCCCCTACCTTACTCCCAGCTCTAGGCCACTATGAATCTATTTTCTCTCTCTGCAGTTTGCCTAGTCAGTACATTTTATATAAATGGAGCCATATGATAGCTGTTTTTTTTTTGTTGTTGTTGTTTTCTTTGGGGGGTGACTGCCTTCTTTCAATTAGCATAATGTTTTTGAGGTTCAGACATGTTACCCTGTGTATCAGTCATTCCTTCATGTGGCTGAATAAAATAGCACTGTAGACATAATCCATGTATCATGGACATTTGGGTCGCTTCTATGATTTGGCTATGATATGTAATTCTACAACGAAAAACAATGCCACGTTTTGTGTGGACATATGTTTCAGTTCTCTTGGGGATGTGCCTAGAAGTAGACTCAATAGATTGTATAGTCACGCTGTAACATTTTGGGCAACTACCAAATTATATTCTAAAGTGGCTGCATCATTTAATGTCCTAAAAATCATGTATGAAGGTTTCAATTTTTCCACATTTCTCTGACTTCTTGCCAATAATTGCTATCATCTTTTCCAATTAAACTTTTTATTTTGGTTACGTATAGATTGGTGTGCAGTTTTAAGAAATAATGCAGAGAGATCTGGTACACCTTCACCTACTTTCCCCAATGGTAACATCTTGAAAAAATGTAATACAGTGGGTGGTGCCTGTGGCTCAAAGGAGTAGGGCGCCAGCCCCATATACTGGAGGTGGTGGGTTCAAACCAGCCCCAGCCAAAAACTGCAAAAAAAAAAAAAAAAAAAAAAAAAAAAGTGGTGGAGAATTGGCCCACCCTGATATTGAGTAGGGTTCACTTTAGGGTGTACCGCGTGCGCACCCTAAAAGTGTGGGGTTTTGG
>CAUYPK010101555.1:0-23343 GCA_963574355.1 Loris lydekkerianus | reverse complement strand
CACCGAAAGAGGCAATGCATTATTGAGTAGCCACGGTTTTCTGGATAAGTTGATATTTTAGGAATTGTATTTCATAACAAAAATAAAATTTTTTTATAAATTTCAAAGCAAAAAAAAAAAAAAGAAAGAAATGAAAGAGTTTGTTACTATTCGATCTGAAATGGGAGGAATCCTAAGGAGGCCTGCAGGTTTAAATGAAAAAAAAAAAAAAAAAAAAACCAAGCCATACACACAGTAACTAGCAACTATTTAAAGAAATAAAGATCTTAGTAAGGATAAATACCTGGGCAATTGTAGAAGTTTGTGTTATTCTAATGATGGTTTGTAACTCTAGTTTTTTGCTTTCTACCTGATTCAATACTAATAAATTTAAATAAAAAAAAAAACAGCTATTACTCTAAAAGCTTGTTTTATTAGAACTTTGCTTTTTAACTCCACATTCTGTTTTCTATATAATTTAAGAGATAAATTGTTTCTAAAAACAAATAGTTCATATCTTTAGACACACAGTGTACAAGTATGAAATATTCTTACATCATAACTGAAAGAGGTAGGCAATAAATGTAGTTTATTAGATCTAACAATTGCTAACAAATGTAGCAATTAGATCTAAGAAGCATATATAAGGACACGCTGTCCAATAACAATAGAACACATATTCTTCAGTCTACATGGGATATTCTCCAGGATAGACCATATATTAGGGCAGAAATTAAGTCTCAGTGGATTTACAAAGAAGGATATCATAGGAAATATCCTCTCTGCCCACAATGGGGTGAAGTTAGAAATCAATTTCAGAAGGAAAACTGTAAAAATCATGAATTATTAAAAATAAAACAACATACTCTTAAACATCCAATGGTTCAAGAAATCATAAGAGAAATTAGAAAATATTTACAGACCAAAAGAAAGCTAAACCAAAACATGCTAAAACCTATGGGGCACAAAACAGTAGTCCTAAGAGAGAAATGTATGCTTCTAGATAAACTCAAAGAAAAACCAGATCTCAAATCTACTGCTTAACTTTACAACTCAAAGAACCAGGAAAAAACTAATAAACTAAACCCAAAGCTAGCAGAAAGAATAATAAAGGTCAGAGTGGGAATAAACAAAATAGAGAAGAGAAAATCAAAGAAATCAATATATACAAGTTAATAAATGTGATTCACCACATAACAGAAACAAAGACTATATGATCATCTCAACAGACGCAGAAAAAGTATTTGCTAAAATTCGGCACACTTCATGATAAAAACTTCCAAAAATTAAGAATAGAAGGAATATACCTTAAGATAATAAAAACCATATATGATAAACCCTCAGTCAACATCATACTGAATGGGGAAAAGCTGAAAGCATTCCCCCTGAGAACTGAACAAGACACTTTCACCACTTCTATTTGACATAGTACTAGAAGACCCAGCCAGAGCAATAAAGGGGATCTAAATCAGAAGAGAGGAAATCCAATTATCCTTATGTGTTAATGATATAATCTCATATCTAGAATACTCCAAAAATTCTTCCAAAAACCTCCTAGTTTGATAAATGAATTCAGTAAAATCTCAGATTATAAAATCAACATACAAAAATCATTTCTATATACCAATTTCTATAATACTAATAATGACCAAGTAGAGAACCAAATCAAGAACTCAATCTCATTTACAATAGCTGCAAAAATAAAAGAAAACCCAGGAATATATTTAAATAAGAACATAAAACATCTTCACAAAGAGAACTACAAAATACTAGAATGACACAAACAAATGGATAAACATCCCATTATGGATTATAAGAATCAATATTACTAAAATAACATACTTCCCACAGCAATCTAAAGATTTAATGTAATTCCTATCAAAATACCAATGTCATTTTTCACAGCATTAGAAAAAACAATCTTAAAATGTACATGGAACCAAGAAAGAGCCCAAGCAGCCAAAGCAATTCCATACAATAAGAAAACTGGATGTATAGCATAAATTATCCTATAAAGGTATAGTAACCATGTTATCATGGTACTGACATAAAAGTAGACGCAGAGATTAATGAAATAGAATAGAAAACCCAGAAATAAATTCATATCGCCACAACCAACAGATCTTCGACAAAGCAGAAAAAACATACACGGAGGAGTGGACATCTTATTCAATAGATGGTGCTGGGAAAATTGGATATCCACATGCAGAGGAATAAAACTGGATCTCTGTCTCTCACCATATATAAAAATTAATTCAATGTAAATTAAAGACTTAAGTATAAGACCTAAAACCATAAAAAAAGAAAACCTAAGAAAAATTCTTTTGGATATGGCCTAGACAAAAAATTTATAACTAAGAGTCAAAAAGCAAGCACAAAAATAAATAACTAAATAAATAAGAATTAAACTAAAAGGTATCAGCATAGCAAAAGAAATAATCAAAAGAGTAAATAAATAATCTACAGAATAGGAGAAAATATTTGCAAAACTATGTACCTGACAAAGGATTAATAGCCAGAATATAGAAGGAACAGAACTCAGCAACAAACAACCCCATTTAAAACAGGGAAAAATAGCCAAGCATTGTGGGGGGTGCCTATAGTCCCAGCTACTCAGGAGGCTAAGGCAAGAAAATTGCCTAAGCCCAGGAATTGGAGGTTGCTGTGAGCTGTGATGCCATAGAACTCTACCAAGGGCAATAAAGTGAGACTCCGTCTCTAAAAAAAAAAAAAAAAAAAAAAAATCAGGATAAAAGACACAAACAGGTTCTTTTTTTCTAAAGAAGATATGCAAACATATTAAGAGATGCTCAATATTACTAAACATCAGGGAAATGCAAGCTAATACCCTGATGAAATACCACCTTACCCCTGCCAGAATAGCCATTAGTAAAATATCATTAAAAACAGTAGATTCTGGCATGGATGCAGGGAAAGGGGAAGGCTTATGCACTATCAGTGGGAATGTAAATTAGTACAATCTCTATGGTAAATAGTATGGAGTTTACTCAAAGAACTAAAAGTAGATACACCATTTGATCCAGCCCTCTCACTATGTACCCAAAGGAAAATAATTCATCATACACATATGAAGAAAATGCGTGCTTTCATATGCTTATTGTAGCATAATTCATAATCACAAAGAAATGGAATCAACCTAAGTGCCCATCTTCTGGTGAATGCGTAAAGATAATGTGATATATAGATTAGATATAGATATAGATACAAATATGTACACACACATACATATACACACACATAATGAAATACTACTCAACAACCAAAAATTAAAAAAAAAAAAAACTAAATAATGTATTTTGCAGCAATTGGGATGGAGCTGGAGGCCATTGTCTTAAGTGAAGTATCTCAGAAATGGAAAACAAAATACTGTATGTTTTTACTTGTAAGTGGGAGCTAAGTTATGGATATGCATAGTCATACAGAGTGGACATTGAAGACTTAAAAGGAAAAAGGTTGGGAGAGGGAAAAAATGTTACCTACTGGGTACAATGTACATTTCTGGTAATGAGTACTCTAAAAGCCCAGACTTTACCACTATACAATGTATAATGTAACTTGTAACCCCTAAATCTGTGGAAATAAAAAAATAGAAAGATCAATTAAAAAGAACTAAATCAATATAATTTAAAAATTTAAGTTTGACTAAGGAAAAAAGAGAAAAGACTCAAATAACTAAAATAAGAAATGAAAGTGGAACTTACTACAAATTTTACAGAAAATAATAATGATTACAAGACAGTACCATGAATAATGAATAAATTTAAAAACCTGGATAAGATGGACTCCTAGAAATATGAAATCTATGAACAGTGAATTATGAAGGAATAGAACATCTGGATAGATCTGTAACTAATAAGGAGATTGAATCAGTACTAAAAGAATCTCCCAACTAAGAAAACTCCTGGTATTGAATGCTCCCTAGTGAATTCTACCAAACATTCAATTATTAATGCTTATCCAACTTTTACAGAAAATTCAAGAAAAGGGAACATTTCCATACTCATTTGATAAAACTAGCCTGACTCTGATACCAAAGCCAGATAAAGACATTACCAGAAAAGAAATACTATAGACCAACATCTCTTATTGACTTTGATGCAAAAATCCTCAATAAAATACCTGTCAACAGAATTCAACAGTACCTTACAAAAGTTATGCACCTTGATCTAGTGTTTTTTATTCCTGGAATGCAAAGATGGTTTAATATATAAAAATAAATCAATATAATACACCACATTAACAAAATAAAAGGGGGAATAAAACACTTGATCATTATAGTTGATGACAAAAGTATTTGACAAAATTCAACACCTTTTTACAATAAAAACACTTGACAAATTTGTAATAGAAGGAAACTATAAAAGCAAATACAATAAAACACAATAAAAGCCATAAAGGAAAAATGTAGAGCTAACACCATATTCAATTGTGAAAGACTAAAAGTTTTCCTTTAATATTAGAAAGAAGGTAAGGACCTCAAATAGCCAAACAGTCCTTTAAAGGGAGAACCATATTGGATGACACACATTTCTTCATTTAAAAACTTAACGCAGAAATACAGAAATCAAAATAGTGTGATATCGGCATAAAGACAGACAGACAGATGAATGAAATAGAAATAGAGAACCCATAAATAAATTCTCACATATACAGTCTAATGATTTTCAACAAAGGTGAAAATAGAAAAAGGATAGTCTTCTTCAAAAATGATGTTTGGAAAACTAGATATTCACATGCAAAAGAGAGAAATTGGACCCTTTCCTAACATCACATAAAAAACTAACTCAGAATGAATCAAAGACCTAAAAAAGAGAGCTAAACTATGAAACTCTTAGAGGAAAACACAGGGCAAAAACTTGATGATAATGAGCAGACATTACCTGGATATGATACCAAGGACACATGCGCAAATCAGATTTCATGCAAATTAAAAACTTTAGTGTATCAAAGAGCACTATCAACAGAGGGAAAAGGCAATCCACAGAATGGAAGAAAATACTTGAAAAATCATATATATATGATATTAATATCCAGAATATATAGAGAACTCCTAAAACTCAACAATGAAAAAATAACCTGATTCAAAAGTAGACAAAGGACTTGAATAGACATATACAGATACCCAGTAAGCAGATGAAAGCTGCTAACATTTCTGATTATTAAGGAAATGTAAATCAAAACTGCAATAAAATACCATCTTGTACCCATTAGGGTGGCTACTACCAAAACAAACCAAAAAACAGACAATAGCAAGTGCTGGCAAAGAAGTGGAGATAGAACCCTTGTGCATAATTTGTGGAAATATAAAATGGTGAAGCCACTATGGAAAAACAGCATGGCAGTTCCTCAAAACTTAAAAATAGAATTACCACACGATGCACCAATTCCACTTAGTACATACCCAGAGAATTGAAAGTAGATTCTCAAGGAAATATTTTTACATTCCTATTCACAGCAGCATTATTCATGATAGCCAAGAGGTGTAACCCAAGTGTCCATTGATAGATGAATGGATACAAATAGCCATATGTATGTGCGCACACACACACACACACACACACGGAATATTATTCCGCCTTGAAAAGGAAGAAAATTACGACATATGCTACACCATGGATAAACCCTGAGGACATTATGCTGAATAAAATAAGCCAGTCATGAAGAAGTAAAAAACAAAAAACAAAAAAATTGAAAAACAGAAAAAAATTTCACTCATATGAGGTACCTAGAATTGTCAAAATCATAGAGACAGTATAATGGTACTTGCCAAGGGCTAAGGTGAGAAATTAATGGAGAATTACTGTTTAATGAGTACAGGGTTCAGTTTTGCAAGATGAAAAAAGTTCTGGAGGTGGATTGTGGTGATGATTACACAAAAATATGAATGTATTTAGTAACACTGAACTGCACACTAAAAATGGTGACATAGTAAGTTTTATGCTATGGATATTTTACCATTTTTTTAATTAAAAAAAAGGCAGCTTACCATCGGCTGGAGGTATAAGGAAATGGGAAATTTTAGTTAGTGGGCTTGAAATTTTACAGATCTTTTTTCAAAAAAGGGGGCAGGATATAATTACAAGAGGCATGTTACTTAACAACTGCAATCAGTGTAACATAATTCTTTGTACCCTAAATGAATCCCAAACAACTAAAAAAGAAGAAGAATAAAAAAACCCACAGCAGCACCTGCAGTGCGCATCCACTCCAGGTGGTGGCCATTTGCTACCTTTAGGTGGGCACTTGCAGATGAGAGGGGCAGCCACAAGGGAGTGGAGGAGAAAGGAGACAGCATGGTTGGAGAGAATAGTCTCCAGGCTCTCGAAGCATACCTCGCTATGTTGTGCCAGGGACTGGATCTGATATCTTATAGTATCTCACTTTCACTTAATCTCGGTCTATGAGTTATTCTCATAGTGGGAAATTGAGTTTTGCAAATTTCAAGTAATTCACATACGCTCACACAGTTCCCATGGCAAAGGAGAGAGGTGAGGGCCTGGGAGGGAGATGGCTCCTTGGCAGAGAGGAATACAGCAGGACTCCAGCCCAAAGGTGATAAATACCTTGAGGAATCCTGTGAGGTTAGGACATTTCAGACAAGAAAATAATGACAAATCACAGGACCTATCAAATCAGGACTTTCAGTTCTAAAACTCTATGAACCCCCTTGTTTCATGAGTAGGATTGACTGAAAGCCATAAGCTTGTCTTCTTTCTTGGAAAATCCATAAATGAATACTTTGAGTCATTTATTCCTACACTGAATAGTTTATTCTTCTTTAAAACATTTATTTACTTACTTGTTCTGCTTCAGGCATCATTCAACAAATACCTACACAGGTCTCTTGCCCTGTGGACAGGACTAGTGGCAGATCAGCCCTGCCACTAGTTTGGTCCAAGCCACCTTTATCTCTTGTTTCCATTGCTTCTGAATCCCCCAGGAGCTGTTCAGGTCTCCATCTCTCCAGAACTACCCACCTGGATCCTATGGAAAATTAAGGAAAATGATTATATTAATTGTAATGATAGGAGTTGTCACAACTAATTCAAAACAATCCCTTGAACCCCTATGAAACAGGAATTTCTATCCCCCACAACAGTCTTTTAAAACCTGAAAATAGGTACTTTTATCTTCACTTTGTAGAGAAATACAATGGGAGTGCAAGAGACAGGTCGTGGTATTATATGTGACTGGACTGGAGCAGTACAGGGACAGGGAGCTATAGCCCAGGAGAGCAGGAGATGACTCAGAGGGCCTACGAAAGTGCCAGGAGGATGACTGGAGATCATCACAGACCCACGTACAAAAAGGCACTCCAGGCGAGGAGTATGCAGGTGCAAAGGCATGGGAGGCTGAGGGAGCGTGTGCCCAGCCCATCTAGGGACTTCCTGGTGGTTAGATGTGGTAGAAGCTTGAGGGATGTGTGAAGGGGAGGGTGGCAGGGGACTGGACGCTGGAGAGGAAGGCAGGAGCCACTTCTAAAATGATGTGCTAAGAGTTGCCATTTTCCTGCAGCAGTGAGAAGTCTCGAGAGGACTTCATGCTAGGGCGGGATGAGATCAGACTTGAAAAAAAGAGAAGGGGGCTTTTGCAGCCTGTCAGCAATGTCTCTGGGAAAACCCCGTGCAGACTTATGATTAAATCCTCCATAAGGCCCACCTCCCTTTTGGATTCCCAGAGGGCCTCAGGGAGACCTCAGGAAGGTCATTTCTACTCTCAACAAGTGGCCGGGTAATTTGCTGTCTCTGGAAATAAGGCCTCCTGTAGCTGAGCAGCAGCAGGAGACATCACGGCTTCAGAGAGAATGGTTTGACAAACTGTCCACCCAAGGGGAATGCTATTTATTGCTCTCCTTGAGAACGTGCGTGTGTGTTCCTTCTTACACGTTTTTCTCATTCTGATTTACATCAAACCAAGGGTTAAGATAAAAAACGTTCCAAAATGCTAAAGAGGAAAAACAGTTGTTTAATAAGGCATTCCAAACATATTGTGTCAGAAACCAAGCTCTTAATTTTCTCACCAGCAACACTAATCCCTTTAGTCTTTCTCACCTCAGAGATTATTCCAAAACCCCTAGAGTCATTCTCTACTCCTCTTTTTCCCTCACACCTGACATGCAATCCATTAGCAAGTGCTCTCCGCCACCTGTACCATCCAAATACAACCAGACTCTGACCTTTCCTCCATCTCCTCTTCTCCTTCAGTGGTCCAAACCACTCTTATCTCCTTCTCAAGTAAGTGGTACCCTTACCCCACTAGTCTCCATGGGTCCACTCCATCACAGACCATTCTGCACACAGCACCCAAAGAGGTAATTTTTAAAAATATAAAGCAGATGAGTTGCCACGCTGGTATCTCCTACTTACAGGGCCAAAGATTCAAACTCAACACCAAGGCACACTACCTTACAGGATATGGCCCGACCTGCCTGTCCAAATTAATCTCTTGCTATGCTTCTCCACTTTTATAATAAGCCTCTGCTACTCGGTCCAGAAGGTTTTTTCCCAAAGCTTCCTTGGGCTTTCTTCCCTTGATTCCTTCAGATTCAAGTGTTACCTTCTCTTCCCTGATGACCCTATTTAATATAGTGTCCCCTGCCCTGCCTTCCATCATTCTCTGTCCTCTTGCTCTGTGTCTCCATTGTACCTCTCACTGACTAAAATTATCTACTTATCCACTAACTTATCTGTTTCCTCTGGTAGAAAATAAGATCTCTATAGGTAGAGATTCTGACTAACCGTCTTGGTCACTGAGGTATCTCTTGTGCCTAGAATTTTGTTGTGAACATAGTAAATAAATACATATTTTTAAATGAATAAGTGAATGTTTCCTATCCCTCTCCAATTCCCAGGATTACTCTCCAGGAGCAACAACTTTCATTACTGTAGTTATATTTTTGGTAGTTGCCTCTTCATTCCAATAAGTTTATATTTCTATCTTATTAGTAATATTATTTAATTGACAAATGAAATTACATACACAGTGTACAACATGATGTTTTGATGTACGTGTATATATACACCGTGGAATGTCTAAATCAGGCCAATTAACATATCCATCACCTCGTATTCTTATCACTTCTTTGTGGCAAGAACATTTCACCTTCCAGCCATTTTCAAAGATACCTTGTCTTGTTATTAACTATAGTCATCATGTTGTACACTATCATAGATCTCCCAAACTTATTCCTCTTGTCTAACTGAAATTTTATATTCCTTAACCAACATCTTCCAAATCCACCTCCATTTACCTGTTATCTGCATTAATTATTCACTGCCTGACATGCTAAATCAGGATTAGTTCATTGGCATTTTCACGTCCACCTTTCTTTCCCCCATCATCCCAGGATATTTGTGTCACTATCTTTTGACGAGTAAATAACATTATAATGACTGTGTTCAATTTACCTACTGCAGAGCCAGGTAGTGTACTATGACTTTATCTTGTTTGTCCCTATGGTTCCTAATGATCTTTATTTTCTGCTTGCAATGTGTTGTGAGCAATACAGCTGAAAAATTTTAAAGACCCATCTCATTTCAAGAAGTTCACCCTCCAGAATTGACCTCTTCTGTTCCTCTCTAAACTGATCCTTTTCTAGAACCAGAACATAGAAGACATTCTGGGAATTTTCATAATTACTTTCCTGAGTTGGGCCCATTATTTTTTAAATCTTATGTCTTCTCATTTGGTTCTGAATCTCTCTCTGGAATCCTGTGGAACATTTTAGGTGTATAGAAAACTTAATTTATGTCAATTATAGTAGTACCTTTCACTTTAAAATAATTCAAAATAGCCCTAGAAAGTAGGTTCTATCCCATTTTATAGGGAAGTAGATTGAGGTGCAAAGCAGTTAAGTAACTTGCCCCAAGTCACACATTCATGAAGCTGCAGAGCTGGTAGGTGACCCCAGGACCACGTAGCCCCAATGTCTGAGAAGCTGCTCTCTGCTGATACCTTACCATACACCAGGCACTGTTCTGAGCTCTTTACAGTATCATTATTATATGTCATCCTCACCACATCCATCCAGAAGGTATTGACATGAAAGCTGTTGTCAAATATTGACGGGCTGTCAGAAGGAATAAGAAATTAAATTTACTAAAATAACTACAGAGAGCATAACTTGGATCAGTGAGAATAAGTCATAAGGAGATAAATGTTAACTCCAAATAAGGAGAGAGTGTCTAACCATCTGAGCTGTTCCAGAATGGATCGAATCGATTTATAAGATAGTGAGCTCTCTACCCCTAGAAATACACAAGATGAATCTATCTATTTAAAGACACTGCAGATCTTTGTTTTGTGAGCTGAGGAGCTAGTAGGAAGAGGGGATGTAACAGGATTCTGTGGTTTAATATACTTTTGTCCTCTGTAAAATTTGCAGAGGACATGTTGCAACTTACTCCCCAATGCAACAGTACTGGGAAGTGTGGCCTTTGGGAGGTGATTAAGTTGTGAAGGCAGAGCCCTCACAAATGGGGTTAGGTGGCATTACAAAATGGCTTGATAGAGAGAGTTTGTCCCTTTTTGTCCCTTTCACCCCTTCTGTCATGTGAGGCCACAGAGTTCCTTCTTTCCAAAGGACACAGCAATGAGGTGCCATCTTCAGCTTCCCAGACTCCAGAACTGTGAGAAATAAATTTCTGATGTTTATAAATTACCTAGTCCGTGATATTTTATTATAACTGCACAAAATAGGCTAAGACACAGTCTGGGCTCTTAATACAGCCAGGCACAGTTCTTTGTACACAGAATCTCATGGAAAAATATGATGTATGTATTCTTATTTTATCTAGCAGTAAGGAAATTAAGCTCAGAAAAATCAAATGATTAACCCAGGGTCACACAGCTAATGTGTAATTTCAAGTCTAAATCTGTCTGACCTCAAATCCCATGAGGTAATCATGCTAGATATATGATTCATAATCCTTCCAGCACAAAGATTTCCTTCGAGAGTCTTCCCACCCCCACAGACCACTACAAAAGATTACATCTACTCAGCTCACTGCTTCTGTTAAGCATCAATTGTTAATCAAAGAGAAAGGGCCAACCAAAAGGTCATAGAATTCATGCCCAGGCAAAGGCACACAGCACTTCTGATAACCTGCTTAGACTTCCGATAGATGCATATTTATATTAAAAACAGCCCGCAGACTTACAGGATTCCTCCTGAGTGAAGAACCCCAGAGTAAGATTAATCTGTGCAGTTCGTACTTAAGCTACCGTTTAGAGAGCAGCATTATTTTGTTCAACATTTCTTAGTTGTTGTTCAGTGAGCTCCTTTCTCTTTGGCTTCCTCCTTTTTTATACAACCCAACTCTTGAATTTCATTCAAGATCCAATTAAAATATAACCTCCTGATCCTTGCCTCCACATCTCAGCTTCTTAAGCCATAAGGAGGAGGGCTAGAGACTCGACGGATCTCGAAGTTCCTCTTTCCGGTTCTTAACATCATTAAGTCAAGAATATGATGGGTTAGGCCTGCATTTCCTGCGTCTTCTCACATATGGAGGTTAATAGCAGTAGGACACCTGCTCCTTTCTGGGAACTCTCCAGATAGTTGTAGGATGTTTAAGCTGGAAGCTGGATGACACTATTTTCACTGAGGCTGGTGTTGTGTGGGTTGTTCTACCAGACTCTCCCCACAGAAGTGACTATAGAAGCTGGCTTTGAGTTCAGAAGACAACAGGAAAACAATGAAGATGAAAGAAAGTAGTAACAAAAAATTGGACTAAGATACTTGAAAAAATATGCTTTCTCAGAAAGAAAAGTGGCTTTAGCAAATGAAACATTAAATGCCTACTATGTGTTGTATTACGAAATCATTAAAGATTTTAACTGTGGTCATTAAAAATCACCGCTAAGCTTTAATAGATTCCCAGAAATACGTCTCCAGGCATGGTTTGCAAAGTTGAAAATCTTGATTAATGGAGTAGCTAATTTTGTTATGTTAGGAGTTATAGAATTGTTTTAAGTGTGATTCTGAGAGCATAAAATTGACCAGTTTTAGCTTTGTGCCTCATTTTGTTATGCAACCATCACCACCATCCATCACCAGATCTCCTCATCTTGCAAAATAGAAACAGTTTCCAACAAACTGTTAACTCCCCATTCCATCCTCCCCCTAGCCTCCGGCAACCACCGTTCTCCCTTCTGCCTCTGTGATTTTGACTTCTAAAAGTACTCCACAGGAGTGAAATCATATAGGATGTCTTTTTGTGTCATCTTCCACTAGCAGAGAAAATTCCTTTTGTATCCTAGTTTCTCTTTTAATCCTTCCTCCTTCTTTCTAATAGTATATACAATGCATTATGCCATCAGATACCCTTGGAGTTACTACTCTTTTCTCTTCCTTCCCATGTGAAACTTTCCAAAATGTTAAAGTAAAAGAAAGATTAAACACAGTTTTTATTCTCCAATTAAATAAATAAATAAAATCTAACCTCCCCCCTAACATTTTCTGCTTCGGTAGTTTCCACGACACTTGCATTCCAGCGACAGTCTTGAACTACACTCTAGTCACATTCTGTGTTTTCCCTTTCCTTGTCTCTCTACAAAATTCTATCCTAAAAGCTCCTGAAGAAAGGTTCCAAGCTTCGAACTTGGATAGAAATTGCAAGGGATAGACACCAACTCAACCCGGTTTAAGCAGAAAAGAAAATGTATTGGCTTAAGTAACAGAAAAGGCTCAATCAAAATCAACAGCTGTGAAGATGAGGAAGAGATGAATCATTAAAGAGAAATCAAGTTGCCCTGCGTGGAAGAACAGAGAGTGAACGGTGGGCAGGCAAAAACGATGTCCACTGCAAGGAGAGACACGGCAGACCAGTGGATCTTGGTGACATGCAGTCATGGGTTCTAATTCCAAATCTATTATTTCTAGGCTGGTGACCTCACTGAGCAATACAGGTAAATAGCAGACCTTAGAGATGCTGTGAGGATTAAAAGCACAAGGTGCTGGAATTATGCAGCAGAGAGTTTGGTCAAAGTTCTGCTTGCCATATTTGCTTGGAAATAAATAGCTTTAACCAGATATTCCCAGGGGCAGAATCCAAGGGCATCTTTATAACATGTAATTCAATAGGAAATATTTTTTTCTGTCTGAAAACAAGTGTGATTTTGGAGTTATTTTGAAAGCATTAGCATTCAACACTTCTACTCACTCTAAGATCCTGGGGCTAAAATGAATAATCTCATTTTTTAAAAAAAACTGAGATAGAATATGAGAACATCAATTTTTCTGAAAATTATTTTACTTTCCCAAGACATTTATGTAGACCAATCCTCCCGTGGTCTAAACGGATTAGTCTTTCATACAAGGTTTTCAATCTCTGCCTTGGCGCCTGTTGTTCAGTGGTTAGGGCGCCAGCCACATACACAGGGGCTGGCGAGTTTGAACCTGGTCTGGGTCTGCTAAACAACAACAACAAAAACAACAAAAAAATAGCCGGGCATTGTGGTGGGTGCCTGTAGTCCCAGCTACTCGGAAAGCTGAGGCAAGAGAATTGCTTAAGCCCAAGAGTTTGAGGTTGCTGTGAGCTGTGACACCATAGTACTCTACCAAGGGTAACATAATAAGATTCTGTCTCAAAAAAAAAAAAAAAAAAAAAAAAAAAGATTTTCGATCTCAAAATCCAAAAAAATTATCTAGAACTAGCCCCATGGAAACTTTGTAAGAATTTCCTTTTACAATCTACTTTGTAGTTGATATTTAAGTTCTCACTGAGGAGAAAAAGATAAGAAATATCCATGAAATCATAGAATTTTTGGAGAGTCTTTGGACATTCACTCTTCACTCTCCACTACAGTATTAGGGAAACCCAGGCCATACTTAGCTGCAAGTGCTTTAAATGCATTGGGATGTTTACTTTCCAGGACCTTCTCATGTGCTGTTCCTCTGCTTCAGATGCTCATGGCTCACTCCACACACGCACACATACCTCTCAAATGCATTCTGCCCCTTCTCAATTTCACTAAGGGCCACTTCCTATGGGAACCTTTTCCTGACACCTCAGCCAGCCATGGCTCTGCACTCCACATCACAGTGGACTGCCATCTGATTTTCTTGGCTTTCTCTGCCAGTCTCCTCCTCACCCCTCACCTGCCCTCTCACTGAGCTCTGCGGGAGGAAAGGTAATGTATTACTCATTGCTGAGTTCTCAGCATCTGCTGTAGAGGTTGGGACACACCCAGCATCAGTCATTGTTTGTCATCTAAAAGGCCAACCTTCCAACCTGGAGGGATCCGTTTTGTAACCACATGGCAAATCTCAGTATTCCCACTCTATTTAGGTCAAATTTGGGTCAAACAGCAAGGAGATACCTGGACTCAGCCACAAAGGAGGAATACAGCATTTGGAATTTATGTAAGGCATAATGTTCACCTACTGTGTGCAACATCATGGTATCAAAAACTCCAGCAAATCAATTGGATCCTTTCTCCAAATGGCCAGACAAGTTGGCTGGGAAAATCTCTATATAGGCACAGGAATCATCCTTGCTCCTGGTGACCACAGCTGCTCTCCACTGACTGCCTATGGGCCTGCTGGGTGTGATGTTTGACATCGTCCTGTACAACTTCCCGAAGTTCATGTTATCTTCTCAACTTATAGAGGAGGAAATTGAAGCCCCAGTAGTCAAATCACCTGCCCGCGCAAGCAGGCAGCAGACCCAGGATTTGAACTCAAACGTTACTGTTTTTAGGACACCATATCCTTTTGTTGCCATTCAGGACTTAGCTCTGGGTATACGCAGCCCACAGTTAGTTCTATAAAAGAAGGAAAGGTAATAATGAGTGATGCCCTTGGAACAGATGTATTTCCCTTCTTGTTCAGAGAACCCTGAGTCATGACCGAGGGCCACCCAGCAGCGAGAGGGTGAGTTGCGCTCGCTTCGGCTTTTCTGTGAAGTGGCATATTCTCTCTTGCGTCCTTGCGACCTAACATCACAGCTGAGATTGGCCAGCAGGTGTTGCCTGTCATGCACTTCCACTCATTTATGAACTAGACCCGAGGCAATCTGGGTCTTTCTTGCTCTCTTTACCTGTCCCCTCATTTCCTCCAGGGGGAAGGAGGGTGAGCGGCCTGTTGCCTCCTCTGAGTGGAGAAACACTGCTTCTAGGGAGTGTTTAGGAGGGGGAGGCTTTGCCTTAATCAAGATGCCGTCTGTGTCTTGAGTATGTTATGAGCATTATGTGTGGAGTCCACACATATCTCAGAGTTCCATGCTGGTCTCTCAAGATTGTAATGATTACACATTGAGCATATCTGGCCAGAGTTCAAATCCAAGCATCACTACTTACACGCTCTGTAACCAGAGGGAGTTTATTTTCTTTGAGCCTCACAGCCCTCATCTTGTGAAGGACACATCATGATCCCTTCCTCACGGGCCTGTTACAAGAACTGGTGATAAAGTTGGAAGGTGAAGTGCCCAGCATATATTGGAGACAGGGAGAGAATGCCCAGCCCTGGGGGGAGGAGTCCATGGCAGGGTGGGTGAGCAGTGGGGCTGAGAGAAGAGCCTGTAGGGCTGACTAGGGAGGCAGCATGCAGAGATGTGGGAGGGAAGACATACGAAGGGGCCATTTTTTGTCTTCCTGGTTTAAGCAAAGGGCAGAAAGGCAGATTTCAGCTCTCAGAGAAATGAGACACCTCAACCCCTTCTCTGGCTGGACCCTCTTATCTGTTCCTTGGGCTATAATGAGGACACTCTCTGAGGACAGGTCGAGTGCACTCAAACAGCATTGCCTCGTGTGTGTAGCTTTGGGGAAAAACATTCAATATGTCTGAGCTTGATTTATTCATCTAAAAAATGAGGATAAAAAACACCTACCTTGGAATGTAGTTAAAGGATGAGAAACACTGTTCGTAAGGCACAGAGCAATGGGCCCAGCAAGCTACAGAAACCCCATCCACAGAGCAGTTATTCACCAGCCAGGAGCCTGCTAACAGCTCGTATAAGAACCATATGGACAAGTCAGAGAAAACCAATCTAATTGAATCCAAATTGAATCCCTTCCAATTTCCTTCACTTGGGAAATAGTAATAAATATTCATACTTTTATAGAATCTTGCATTTTTTCATGTTATCTGTCTTGATTTATCTGAGCAATCACTCTTCAAAGTCACTAAGGTAGGCTTCCTAGTGATTTTCAGAACCAATTTTTAAATAGCTTAGACTATTTCAACAGTTTTAGAGGGTTCCCTAAAAGAGACCCACGTTCCAAACTCACCAATGCCAAACTCCTAAGTCTCTATTAAATGAACAGTTGAATGAGCAAACACACACACGAAAGGGACCCATGTTCCTTTTAGGTAACTGGGAGATTCGCATGGTGGTGAACAGTAGAGCTCCTGATGCACAAGGAACCTACACGTGCAAACAGGAAGTTCTGAAAGACCACGGTGAAGATCTACGATTGAAGATCTAGGATTGTAGATCTTCACTGTGGTCTTTCAGAACTTCCTGTGTTTGCACATATGGTTCCTTCTTCTTGGAATTGCCTTTCCTCTTTCCTCCTTTTTTCCATATGCTCCCCATTACCCTCCCTCCCACACACACACAGTGAGCAAAATCATAGTCACTTCATGCTAGCTATGAGATTTTGGACAAATTTCTCAACTTCTTCTGTCTCTGTTAATTTGTCATTTGTAAAAGGTCAATAATAATAATAATAATAATACCTATCTCTTCTTACCCTTGGTATTGTTAGCATCTCATCCTTTGAAACTTATCCACTCTTCTACCTGCTTGGGTCAGGTAACTTTTCACTTTTCAGTGCCCTTGTGGGCCCAGGGCTTGCCTCTGGTGTCATGTTAATCACACTCTTTGGCCCACTAATCCCACTTCCAAGAACTTAGTTTAAGGAGCTGAAATGAATTACATCTAGCGACGTCCACTGACTCATTGTTCCTAATAATAAAATTTGCAAATAACCTAAATGCCCCATGATGAAGGCCATTGTCAATGGTTAGGCCACTTATTAGGTTTTGTTTTTCCCTCATTCACTAAGGCCTGAATCATGTTTGGTTTCTTTCTAAACCTAATGCCTCAAAAAGAGGCTTGAGTGAAGTAGCCACTCCACAAATTCTTCCAGTCGCATATTCCACAAAGATTGACTAAGCGTCTATTATGAGCCAAGCACAGTGTTACAAGCCTTGGGTGTGTTATGTTGTTTAATCTCCAAAATCTCTTGTCCTGGGTGCTGTCTTCAACCCCAATTTTAAAATGAGGAACTGAGACTTAAAGAGGTGAAATCAAGGCCAGGTCTATTAGACTTGAATACCCCAGCACTATGTTCTGAGGGAATGAATGAATGAATATCTCTGACAAGATAATGGTTTGTCTACCCAAAAGATAAATGCAGGTATTATATTTTGGAAGGAATTCTTTTAATGTTTAGACCAGCTGCTACGCTAAAAGGTGAAAGAATCTAGAAGTACTACTAATTTCATTTTGTAAATGAAGAAAATTAAGTCACTTGTCCTACAGCTAATGTGTGAATACTAATGAGAATCAGGTCACCTGGTTCCTCATCTATGGCCCTGTTCATTTTCCTAGTCCCAACTAGAGCCTGATGTCTGCAATTCAGTTTTAATATATTGATTAATTTAAGGGCTAGTCTTTTTATTATTATTATTATTGATATAGAATCTCACTCTTTTGCTCCAGTCTAGAGTGCCTTGGCATCATCATAGCTCACAGAAACCTCAAATTCCAAGGCTCAAGCAATTCTCCTGCCTCAGCCTCCCAAGTAGCTGGGACTACAGGTGCTGGCCATGTGCCTGGCTTTTTTTTTTTTTTTTTTCTTTCTATTTTTATTTTTTTATTTTAAATTAATATGAGTGTATAGATTTTTAGCTTACATTGTTCTCACTTCAGTTCAAGTTGTAGTTGAGCCCTTCACCTAGGGGTCATGCCAAACACCCTCACAATGTGTACATTAGGTGAGACCCCACCAATTGCTCTCCCTCCTTCCTCCCTCCAATCGCCCTCTCCCTCCCTCTTTTCTCCTCCCCCTCGCTAGACTATATTTGTGTTTTATCATTCATATGGATGTGCAATTGTTTATATATTGCTTTTATATTAGTATTTAGTACACTGGGTATGTTTTTTCCATTCTTGAGATAGTTTACTAGGTAGAATGTGTTTCTACTCCATCCAGGTAAACATAAAAGATGGAAAGTCTTCAATATTTCTTATGGCTGTATAGTATTTTTTTTTTACTCCATGGTATATATATGCCACCGTTTGTTGATTTATTCAAGGGATAATGGGCATTTAGGTTGCTTCCATGACTTGTCAATTATGAATTGAGCTATAATAAATATTCGAGTGCAAGTGTCTTTGTGGTAAAATGGTTTTTCTTCTTCTGGGTATATACTAGTGATGGGATGGTGGGATCAAATGGAAGGTTGACTTTTAGTTCTTTAAGAATTCTCCATATTTCTTAGTAGAGATGGGATCTCACTCTTGCTCAGGCTGGTCTCAAACTCTTGAGCTTAAGCAATGTTCCCATAATGACCTGTCTTAAAAGA
This sequence comes from Loris lydekkerianus, assembly GCA_963574355.1. Lineage (NCBI taxonomy): Eukaryota > Metazoa > Chordata > Mammalia > Primates > Lorisidae > Loris > Loris lydekkerianus. The sequence continues at coordinate 4,808 of CAUYPK010101555.1, read as the reverse complement.
AAACATTGACCAAGAAGAACAGCTTGTATTTGTCTGTAAAAAGATTATTGTGGAGGATTTTTGTCAATGGAACTTTATTGCAAAATTTTTCTCCTGTACTATTACCTCTGAGAATGAACAATTTGACACCCAAAAGCCTGAGACAGTATCACATTTAGACCATTCCAGCCCCTTCCTGTGACCCGTAAAACATGAGTATTCTCACAAAGAAAATCCACTCTCATTCCAATTTTATAGATATGTTCTCTTGACCATTCAAGTATTGCAATACCTTTTACATCGTATTTGGCCAATGATCCTGACCCGATTTTTCTGGAAACAATTTCTAGAAATTTCTCCTTCACAAGGGTGAGTGTGTAAAGTTTCTGCTGCTACTTCTACCAAGAAAAAGCAAAGTTAAGAGTTAAACTAAGCATGGGCTCATTCAGGTAATAAAAATAATAATAATAGTAAAATGTGGATAGTCTATGTTTTTCCAATTCCTTAAGAAACTGTTCAATTCTCCTCCCTATTTGGAGATATGTATGTACAGCTTAAAATGCAAACAGAACCTTTAGGCTGAGGCTCTCAAATGGATGTTGCTTCAAAGTCACCATTTAACAGTACTATTCAAGAGGAAAAATAAAAATGAAGTTGCCATGGCAACTTCTGTAACACCTGGCATAGCACCTCTGACTCACATGGCTGTATCTTTCAAAAATGCAGGCATAAACTGATGCTTTATTCAATTCCTGGAGTCAAATGTGCTTCCCAATACACAGTGAGGGGATATTTACTTATATATATCAATCTTTTTATAAGGGAGAAGTCAGGAGAGAAATGAAATTTCTCATAGCACAAATGCTTTTTTATTCTACCATAAATGAATAATTTGGAAAAATCTATTTCCTTCTCCACAATTATTTCTATTTTTGGTGTACTATAGGAGAGGTCTTCCCTCTAAATTCAATATTTTCAGCTTGCACAGATAGTTGGTTGGAGAATCAGGTGACAAGTTTAAATGTATGGAAGGCCAATTTTGTAAGCATGAACTGCACAGACACTGCACCCCAGAAAGGACCCTGTGTTGAAGCCAGAAATCTGAGTATGGCTCTTGGCTTTAACTTTAGCCAGCTAGCTGTGTCTCCTCTCTGACATTCAGCATCCTCATCAACTACATCTCTTATCTATGAAAATATCTATCCCATAAGGTGACTGCAAGAATTCCATTAGATCACTAGAGGAGAAAGGTTTCCGGTAAAGAGTACAGGGAGGAGAGAGAATGCCATTTATTGAGTACTCAGTATGCTCCAGGCATACATAAGACACTTGATAGTTTTTAATAATATGCATGGCAAACAAATGATAGCTAAGGCTGCATAGGTTGACAGGAACAGATCACTTGGGACTTTCATATCACACTAAAGAATGTGGATTACACAGTGCAGGTAATGAGAAGGCACTGATGGATTCTGAGCAGCAGAATTACTGGGCCTTTGGAGGATTCCTTGGAGTAATGAGGTGGGTAGATGGAGACAAGCAGACAGAAGGAAGAACACTAGGGAGGTTATTACAATAACAGTCCAAGAGAGAAATGGTGGAGGTGAAGATATTTTTAATGATGCCTCTGTGAGAAAGGTGAGTGATGTGGTCTAGCAAGGGTCCAGTAGATGAATGGCTATATCCATTCAAATGGTGACTTTGGGTTTAATTTTGTCTATTCAAATGGTGACTATGGGTTAAATTGTATCTTCCAAAAGGATATGTTGAAGCTGTAACTCCCAGAACTTGTTAATGTGACTATTTGGAGATAGTGTCTTTGCATGTGTAATCAAGTTAAGCTGAGATCATATTGGGTGAAGGTGCACCCTCATCCAATGGCTGGTGTTCCTATAAGAAAAGGGAAACTAGGACACAGAGACCCCTGGGGGGAAGACTATGCAATGACAGAGGCAGAGCCCACAGTGACGCATGTACAAGCCAGGAAATGCCAAGGATTGACAGAAGCTAGGAAGAGGCAAAGAAGTATCCTTCCTTAGAGCCTTCAGAGAGAGCATGGCCCCACTGATACCTTGGGTTTGGACTTGGAGATTTCAGAACTGGGAAAGAATACATATCTATTGTTTTATGCCACCAAGCCTGTGGTACTTTATTACAGAAGCCCTCAGAAATGAACATGATCACACACAGAGAAAATAATTCTCTCAACATTTCTAGCAGATCCAATGAATGACTATTAAAACAGTCATATTCCAAAGGGAGGGATCAGAGACTGTCCCCACTGATGTTTTGTTTGGGTATTTGTTTATATAGGATAACAGAACATTCAAAAAACAAAACAGCACTGGAGTCAGTCCCTGACACCCCGTCTTTGGGATACAACTGTTAAGAAGTATCCCGTAGAGTGGGCCCTGAGGTGTAACACCCAGGCACACCCTTCAGGATGGAGACACTTCTTACCCTACCCCTACGCCCACCCTTGAGTACTGGCTGTAGAGAGTCACAGTGTGTTCCTTTCCAGAAATTGCCCTCAGCTGAAAAGAGCTGCCTCAGCTAATATCTTGTCCTCTTCTCTAAAGCACCCCATGTCAAGCTACAGGTTGGTATTGGGGGTACAAAGACACCTAGTTTCCATTCAGGACATCTCTGCAGAGCCACACCACAGGTCTCAATCTCTCCACAGGTCACCTGAAGCCTCATATCCCAGCATCACTCTCAGTCCAACCCAGTTTCCTCACTTGCTTGCAAATTTGCTCCTGAGAGCAATGTATTTTGTGCTTCCAGCCTTCATCTCAGAATCTTCCTCCAGGGACCTTAACCTAAGAAACCCCACAAAATTATTTACAGCCTCACAAATGGAATGTTGGCTTTTTGCCATAATCTCGGATTTATAACTGGAAGGCATTCTTGAATAATAAAATATAAACCAATGTAGACAGATTAAAGAAAAAGTCCCTCCATGAATATAAATTTTCATGCAATTTTTTATGATTCTGACATGGAAATAAAGCTGATTCTACCTACAGTAAGAGCATATTTGAAAATGTGTGCTACACTCCAGTCTGGGCCATGGAGTGATCCTTCAGGCCACAATACTTCATCCCTTTCAACCATCATCATTATCAAAGTCATCATAATCCGTTGCAGACCCGTGGCCAACCTGAGAAGGTTCAAAGAACTGAAATTTATGATAATGAAAAACATCCAAATGGGAATAAAATAAGAAAAAGTTTAATAAAGTCTCAAGAACAAATAGAATTTGAAGCACACAAGGGACTAGATATAAAGAAATGTATTAGCTTTGCTCATCTGGACTGAGTCATCAAATCTCTTTATTGACAGAAATTTGATTTTAGAGGCAAGAGGAATCAGATAAGAAAACAAGCTGAAGTCTGCACTTGGCTTTTTAATTTTAAAGAATCCAGGCATCTTTATACACATTCAGCTCTAACTGGTTATAACTTCTACATGCACAACTGTAATTGTCAAAACTACAGAGGGTGCCAAATATACACATTTTAATACAGGAAAAAATTGTATTAAACGTGTAATACTTACATCACATTTGACTTCTGCAATTATAAGAGGTGCTGATCGTGACTTGTATTCATGTTTTGTTATCAGTATATCTTGATTATTACAATGTCAGTACAGTTTTTTTTTTTTCCCTTTCTTAAAATACGTATACATTTTGGGGGCATTGTCTATATTTATCTGTGACTTAATGCCAGGAGCTATGCTGACCACTGTCCATGGACTGACTCATTTATTTCTCACAGGATTCTGTAATTAGTTCCCCATTTTATTGTTCTGATTTTGCAGAGATGGTAAGGGAAGCAGAAAAAACAAAGTAACTCGCTCCAACCCCAAGCTCCCACTCTAATGAAGGGTTGGTATTAAATCCCAGGGGAGCCGGCTCTGACTCCACACTATTTTTATCTTTTTTTCTGTCTGGCCTTTGTGCATAATTCCCTACTGGTCCACGTTGCTCTTCCTCTCTCTCCTGCTGGTCCATCTTGGGTTTTGAGAGGATCAGTACAGAAAATTTGTTTCTTCCCCCACTAAGTTAGGAGCCTAGTAGAGAAATGGGTCCAGAAGTCAGATGCAGATGAATACCTCAGCTTGGTTCTCCATCAAAGCTGGCAGAGAAGATGACACTTTGGACTGGAGACAAGTAGACTGACAATAATCCTCTGAATTGCATTTATCCTCAGAACTGCAAGGCCACATGGTGGGAGGGCAGTCTCTCCTGCTAGGTGCACCAAAACGAGACATGGGGTAAAGATTGTGCCTTCTCTGCCAACAAGCAGATCTGAAAATCAGAAAGAGAAAGGGGGGTTCTCCCAGGCAAGAAAGTAAGTGCTCTTCTCCAATCCACTCCCATGTAACCTCAGTTCTAAACATTTTTCTCCCACTTATAACCATTGGTCTCCCTAGCCCTTCAAGATCAAATCAAGCTCCCAAGTGTAATATTTAAGGTCTTTCCTCCCTGTGGTCACCATTTGAGTATTCACCAATGTTTACAGTTTCTCCCCTTTTGAGCCTGTGGGAGGACTGTCCTTGAAGTTAGGCATGGCTATATTCCTGGCTTTGGCCAATGAGATGAGAACAAAAGTGACATGTGTCACTTCTAGGTAGAAGCCTATACTAGCCAGATCCTTTATCATTTTTCTGTCCTGTGGCCATACTGATAAAGGCTCTATCACCCTCGGTCAGGATGACATGGAGCAGAGACCCCCCTCAACCCATGATGGATCTGCTGCACAAGCTGACGTTTGTTGTAAGCCACTGAGCTGTGGAGCCTGTTTGGAACTGCAGTATGACCTAGC